>JBCJKH010051175.1:7594-47887 GCA_039877255.1 Loriculus beryllinus
CCAGCATCCCTATAGGTCCCCTTCAGATACTGGAAGGCTGCTATGAGATCACCACGCAGCCTTCTCTTCTCCAGGCTCAACAGTCCCAGCTCTCTCAGCCTGTCCTCGTACAGGAGATGCTACAGGCAGTTCCTTTGGATTTTGAGTATTGTCTTTCTAAATCCTCTACACAGCTCTGAACTCCACTGGGTATTGTTAGGTTGTTTTAGTGATTTAATCTGGTGGTTACCACCTCTTTGAGGCTAAGCGTGAAGAGAAGGACAGCCCAGGGCACACAGGAAAGCACAGGTGGGGTATTTGCCACTTGGTAAGAACCATCCATTATCTCTATCTGAAATGATCATCGTCCGTTAATTTTTTTTCCTGATAGGTTCAGAGATGCTCAAAACAGCACATTTGGCCAGGATGGTGGAAATGTAAGTGGAGATGAAGCAGCAGCAAAGACAGAAGCCCTCGCCTGCTTCCTCTGCTCAGTTTCCCAGTCTGGAGAGCTGTTCATGAGCTGCAGCAGATCACATCTCTATCAATTCAGAGGCTGGCCAGTAAATGAAGCTCCTGTTATGATCACTGTCAGTGGCTGAACAGGCAAGAAAAAAATAAGAAGTAAATCCAACTGTTACAAAAGGGTTTTTAACTTGCTCTGAGAAGGATCTGAGTCACAGCTGAACTGAAAAGATGGTGTAAATCAGTTGTCCTAAACCAGCATTACTTCCTTGTCAGAGCTTGATGGTACCAGTTGTGTGTGTCTTGGGCTCACAGCCTTTGCCAGGGCTGTTGGTAGTGCCATGTGCAGGAGCTGATGCTCATCTTCTCACTGTACAGTCTCTGTGGCCTTTTAAAGAAAAACTAAACTTTTGCCAAAGTAATCTGGGGACAGTTTAGTGCCCTGTTAGACACATTAGTGTGAACACACCCCCGTCATTCAGGGGGTTGTGGAGTAGGTGTAATTTAGATGATTTAACTCATACCCTTTTACTACCTATAAATCAGCTTTCGTATCCTAGACTGTGAATATCAGTGACTGAGTCAGCAAAAGCTTTTATGAAAGCCTTGGTTAACATGCAGTTACTCTCTTGAGCCTGCAGTTCTTAAGAGGTTCTATTATGCGATCCCCTTCTCTGACTGATTTGTCTGGGTTACAAACGCTGCTCAGCAGCCCCTGTTTTCCTAGAAAATACAAATGCTTCATTTCAGCTTCCTTTTTTCCACTCCCCTCGTGGTTCAGGGTATTTTATGACAATGAACTGGAGGAGCTGGAAAGGTTTTGCCCTGTGCTTTGCTTTGTACAGTGCTGCGGTGTCCACGTCAGAAACGCTTTGCTGGTTTGTGATCATTCTGAATCACAGGATTTCTGCTTCGACTCTCACTTTGGTTGTGCCAGCTTTTATTTCTTTTTCAGGGTCATCATATCTGTTCCAAGGCCAACAAAAGCCTTCTGGATGGCAGCTATTATTTATACACAGGTATGTTTTTCTTACTACTGATAAAGTATTTCTTGGTATTGAAGAGAGTAACTTTGCAAACAAGACATTTTCAATGTCCTTTAGGATCGTTGTTGTAGTGGATTAGCAAGAATGTAAGACTTAAAATGTTTTGTTCATGAACTGTTGACAATTCATTAACTTGAAAATGAGAACTAAAGGGAGTAAAAAGGGAAAATATTTATCCCCCTTAAAGTTTCACTGGCTTTCAGAGCAAGACTTGCTCTCCAGAGTTTCAAACCAGTAAGAATGTCTGTTGGAGCCAGCCCCTATACTTAAAAGATCTGCAGATACCTCTGACAATAATTATAGCCCCAAATTCCAGCTAATTTGGTATTCCCTCCCCCTCCCCCTCAGATAACAGTAGTTGTCAAATATTTTCCAGCTTGGATTGTTTCCCTGCACCACCGAATTGCACCGTGCCATCAGTGCAGAAGAACCATTTGTTCTGCCAAATACTGTTGGGATTGAGGAAGCTGCTGGCTACGTGCACTTTGGTCTCCTCCAGCTGCCTGCTTTGGTAGTTCACAGGTCAATCCTGAAGGCAAATTGTAATACATTTGGGGAGGAACTGCTTTCCCCTAACTCTGCTGCACGTTTGCAGTTAAATCAAGTGCTGCTGAACACCCTTTGTCTTAATTTTTGTTATAAACCCAAAAATTACTTTCTTGCTTTAAGGAATACAGCCTCAGCATCCCAACTTGGCCGTGGAGGTATTTCTCAGCTTTATAAAAGTCTAAATCACACACCTAAGAACTGTTGTCCCGGCTTCTCCAGCTTCACCACACAAAGACCTGAATAAGAGATACACTTCCTTCCCTTTCACTGGCTGCTTTGTTCTACTACTAAGGATATGAAGGGAATTTCCTCTGATCTACAGCCACTCTTTGCTTGCCTTTCATTCAGTCTTAACAAAGAGGTAAAATCTGTTACTTTCAAGTAGTCCCATCCCTGGCAGTGTTCAAGGCCAGGTTGGATGGATCTTGGAGCAACCTGCTCTAGTGGAAAGTGTCCCTGCCCATAGCAGGGGGTTGGAACTGGATGAGCTTTAAGGTCCCTTCCAACCCAAACCAGTCTGGGATTACCCCTTCCTTCATGGAGGCCTGTTCCACTTCTAAATAACTCCTCCTTGAGTATTTCAGACACATGGTCTCATTGCTGGCAGCCTCCCCTACGCTAAATTCTCTGGTGCCTGGAACAGCTGCTTGTTCCTCCAACTTGGGCCTTTGAGATGTAAATAGTGTAATCCGACTTCAAGAGGCAAGGAAATATTAGCAGAATTTAATGTAAATATTGTATAAATCATCCCAAAATAGCACGGCCATGGGATGAGCCAAAGACAGTAACTGAAAGTTAAACAGACTAAGTAAATATAGACTAAATACATTCCCCTCCTGTAATTGCCACTGGAATGGATCCAGACAGGAAATAGGTTAAAATGCAGTCTTGTGGCGGTGATATTAAAAAGCCGTTGGCCCGTTCGGTGACGTTTATAATGAATTTTATGTACTCTATACATTTTTAATACCTGCTGAGTTAAATATTATCAAATCTATAAAAAGGTTATGGAAAAAATGCCTGGTTTCACATGGGTGGACGCTGCCTGGAACTCTCTCTGTGGGTTTTGTGTAAGAGAAGTGTTTGAAAGGAAACATGAAAGGAAAAATTAAAATCCCCCACACTTCAGTTCTGGAGAACTTGTCCAGAAGGTGTCATCCTTCAGGGCAACAGAACTTGCACAAACCTCAATGGGGGCCAAGGAATGAGATGTATTAACTCAATCCCTCACACATGCAAACGGAGAAAAATCAACTTGATTGCCCAGCATAACTCAGTGCAGCTTCTGGTTCAGTGTAGTGTAAGTATAAAAGGACCCTTTTCTTGTAGAGATGCATTGTTTAGCAAGCCCCTAACCCTGCTGTAGCAAGCATGATTAACAGTAGTTTCGTACATAGGTACCAGAAGATGAAAGCAGCCCTGGCTCACCTAGAGCAGTCCTGGGGTACAGGTGCTTGTCTCGATGTCCCAGAGACTGATTTTTAATTACTTACTTTCAAATTCTTTTAAAAAATTCAGTCTAAAATGACTTTGGCCCAATCACAAACAGGATGGGATCCCCAGGCCTCCCCCTCAGCCTGTACCAAAGCAAGAAGTAGGTGTCTGAGATTCCTCTACCCCAGACGCAGCTCAGCTACCCAGCAGAATTCAAACCAGAAGCTACAGATAAAATCCAACGCTTCCAAAGGGACCCAGAAGGGGTCTGGACTAACACAAGCGTCAGCTTCTTCAGCTGGGTCTGTGTTCGTATGATTTATGTGCTCACATTTTCATCATGAAAGGACAGGGAAAGCCCAAGAAGGTGACTGCTGTTGTGCAACCCCTTTTCACCAGAACTTCTGAACCAGCTGTGGCAGATTAACCAAAACCTTCTTTCTTTGTGGAAATATCCTCAGCCTATGGAGCAGCAGAGGAAAACGATTGTGAAATGCAGCACGTGGGATTACTGTGATCTGTATTGTGTGACCTCCTTTGCTGCCTCTGCCACTTCTTCAGTCCATGGCAGGGGTGGCCAATCAGCCCTGGGACATCTCTGGGCTCCTTACAGGAGTGGTTACAAGGTAGGGTGCTCCTCTGACCGAAACATGACACAACTACAAGTCCAAAACTCAACAGCTAAGAGGCTTTAGCACCTCAATGTTAACTGAAGGCTGTTGAGACCCACCTATAAAAGCAGCAGGAAGGAAAATCACAGGAGAAATGTGGGTGCAGCAAGTCTCACTTGAGTTTCGTTCTGCCTTCCAACATCACAGATTTTGTTGGCTTTAGTAAATGCTGTCCCAGATGCAGGAGGAGGTATTTGCAAACACCCACCAACACAGGCTCCCCATAATCAGTGGGAAGCTTGTATCCCCCAGAATAACTTTTCTCTCTATAACTCTGGTAAGGGACTAGGCTAATTCACCCCCTCAGGCTCCATGTAGCCCTGGGGCTATAAAGGCCACGCTTAGAGCATCCTGCCAGCCTCCTCTCCAGGTCACCATTCTCCATCAGTTCGCAGCAGAAGACTTTGGTGCCTTTCACTCAAGCAGCGTACAACAGCCTGACAAAGCACTATGCCCTCCACCCAGAAAACACCATCCAAGAACGTGGTACACGAGTGCAGGACTCCTGTATGATTTGAAGAGTGCACACAGCGAATTGTGGTACTTGTGCACAGCACTGTACCAGCTCCTCTGCTCGACCTGGACAAATTGCATCCAGCGCCGTATCAGACACCGTGTAGTTCTGTATCAGCACATCAGAGGTGTGTGCCCATCGCTACCACACCACATAAACACCTTCACAAAGCCAGTACTGCCCAGCAAGGTAACCCACAAGCAGTGTTTTGCATAAGTCCATCTTTCTGTACGACTGAGCCCTCAGCAAAGCCCTGGTGATGCACCTGTTGCCAGTCCCTGGTTCAGACAGCACCTGGCAGCACCAAAACACAGTAAAAGGTGCCACCGGTTTCATTTGCTCCCAGTAAAAACGCAGCAGTCAGAAAAGGCCTTTCCTGCAGTGAGGTTCACCAGCTGGAAACATCACAGGCAGGTTTGCCCCTGACCGAGCATGTTGGCCTTGGACAATCCATAAATCACCAACTCCAACAAGCAACCCAGCAGGCCACCTTTGTCCTCCCCTCCCAAGCCTGCCACACAGCTCGTAGCAACCAGAGGCATTGGTTGTCACCAAGTCTGCTGTGGATTTCACCCCCAGAGCTGGGTGGCCATGGCAAAGGAGCTTGCGAACTCACCTGCTGCTTATGTCAGCTTCCACTGGACCATTCTCAGGTAGTAGCAGCTGCCCAGCACCAAGGAGGAAATCAGAAGGAAATCATCTGAGGGTATGTATTAGCTCATGCTTAATTGTCAACCTCCTACCCAAAGTGGTGGGCCCACAGCTGTAGCAATGTAAGCTCTAATTCCTGCAGAACAATCTAGAGAGGCACCTCCCTGGCTTTATGCTGCTTCTGGAGCCCAGTATCAGGTCCTCTATGACACTGCTCCACCTCCCGCTCAGAAAGCAGCTGGGGAGTGTGAGATGTGGGAACCTGGAACTTGGGAGCCCCCGAGTTTCAGTTCTCTGGTTGCACTCGGACGTAACCCTCAGCAACCCACCCAGTCCTGTGCTGCTTCTGAGGGGTTGGTCAGGGTACCTGCAGTGTGGAGGACCCAGCACCTAGCAGAGCTCTACAGCACTCTGCAAGCACACACTGCCCAGTGCAGGGGTGTTTCTATCTGAAGTTGCTTAAGTGATGCCAGAGTATACTTCAAGTGTAGTCACCTAAATCCACCGAGGTCAACCTCTGGCGTCTGGAACTGCCTCCTGAAATACCTGCTGCTTTGTCACAGAGAGGGGACTGTAAAGCTAAATGCACGAGCCATTGTGGAGCACTGGGTCAGGATGGCCACAGATGCAGTGAGAACATCAGACAACTGCACTCTGCTTGCTTCAGGCCACCCAGTGATCAGCACAAGTGGGTGGCAGCTGCTCGGCACAGGCTTATTTGTGTTTAGTAACCGTCCCACATATTGATCTCTGACACCATCTGCTACTTCTAAGGAAGTTTTGGGATCTCTTTCATTGATTGCTTCCAAAACACTTCAGGGCAACTGAAGGTGGTGGCAGTGGGTCCTGAAGGAAGTAAAATTCTGCTCATTAGGGGGCTAAGAAACATTGTGAGCTTAACAGGAACGATCCCAGCGCAAGCTCTGTGAAACACAGAACAGGGAGAATAATTTCTGTGGCAAATATAGCTCACAATCCATTGCCTTGTGTAGGTCCTGAGCTTCTACTCTAGAGAATACAGCTCTTAGCTAAAGGGAAGGAAATAATAATGTACACTGGGAACAGCAAAAGATTTTGTTATGGAACTGAAAGCAAAAAACAGAAAAGCCTTGTATTTTATTTTGTATGTCTCAAACAGAGGCAGCATCAGAGCTTTTTACTATTAGGTGTTGGACTGATTATATTTTATTCTGCATAATGAAACTTAAGCTGGTTTTCAGGTTTTGATTTTTAATACTTATCCCATTTGCTTTTCAGTTGTTTCATATTAGACCTCCTCAATGTGAGGTATTTCTTTTGAAACATGGCTTCTATGAAGTGCCTCCCAAATGAGACCCAGCAGAAGGGTATGCTTTGAAACACAGCAAAACTGAAGAATATGGTAATCAGTCATCAGAATTGAATTTTTCCTTTATCTGGGCTTGCTGCATTCAGTGAACAACAGAACTGAGCCTCAGGGCACAAACCCACAGGCTACAGTTTTATGTAAAAAATCCAACTTGTTTTAGCAAAACTCTGTATTTCAGAATTAGAACTGATTAATTTGAAGTGTGTCTACAGGACGGAGCCTGAAGACTTGATTTCAGAGCTCTGAAATTGGAACCTTTTGCCATTAGCTTCAGTGGTCAGATTGAGCTTGTATTGAAAATAACTCTTCACCAACACACCTCACTTAACAGCTTTTGGTACCAGACAGTGCTTTACGCAGAGTGTCTCAAATGTCCAAAGGCAGAACTCATTTATATATAAATCTTTTAAAACTATGATCAGTGAACCAAGGAACCAGACCAGCAAAGGAGAAGCCAATATAGAAAATAACGAAGTTCTGGTTTTCTTTTTCCCTTAAAACCCACCACATTCTAAGAATCAAGTATCACCACAAAACCAGAATGAAAAATGTTTCTTCTCCCCTCCTGCGTTAAGCTTTCCATGAAGTCTTTAGCCAAAAAGACTCATGCCTAAACCTCATTGTTGGAACTCCATCTGAAACCTAGCACCAGCTCTCTCCAGAGATCACCTCTGAAACAGGAAAAGGTGTAATCCATCACAGCTCAGCTTGACTTTATCTGCAGAGCGGCCAAGAGGGTGTGCTGGGTGGGATTTTTCACCATCAACACTCTGGTTGAGCCAAGAAATGTTTCCAAAGGCTGATGCTTGGACGCTGGGCAGGGACCAGCACCGATTAAAGCCTGGTCACTCTGTTCCCAACTCTGCCACTGACATTACATACACTGGGGCAAGTCATTTCCCATGGGTATCCAAGCCAAACTAGCGCTTGTAAGCTCTCTGTGACTGGCTTATATGGGAACAAATACTATGCACCCCTGATTACAGCTGAATCAAACAAATGAAGTGAATCAGCACAAGTTCTTCAGGACTTCCTGAACCATTCGGTATAGCCTGTTACTCTATTAGGTCTGTTTTCACATGTATGAGTGCTGACAAAAGGAACTGAAACAGAGTAATGACGTCGCACACAAACTTTTGGAGCACTCAGTGTTCTCAGAAGTGTAAATAACACCATGAAACACCACATGGGATACGTCAGCTGCTTTAATAATAATAATAATAAATTTATTAAGTGGCAAGAAACCACTCTGGCTTTGTAAACCGATTTTACTCAATCACAGTCCCTCTATTGTTTTCCTCATTTAACATGAATACATCTTGCAATTTGTATGTGAAAGATACACGTAGAGATATGTTCTGGACCACTCTCACTGATTTTACTGGTCAGAAAAACATTAAACATGTGGAAACAGCACCGTATTTTCCATAGGTCTTTCTCATTACATCTCTTTTGCTGCTAAATTGTCACTGAATAAGCCAAGTCTACACAAGTTTTTCTCCTTGTCCTGTGTTCTGAGATGTAGTGAGGCCTGTGAAAACATCTGATAAAACCTCACATTTAGTAAGTAATTCAGAAGGCTTCTTAAGCAATAGCTGCAATTGCTTTTTCAGACTAGCGAGAGCTTCTCATGCATTAATGCACTTAGTTAGGTTTTGTGAGGAGCTCAGAGGAGAGTATCCTTTTCCTGATGCAGTTACTTGAGCCTGGACTCTGCACCACTGATCTTGTTCAGCAACTGTGTGCACCAATAATTTAAAAAAAACACAAGTAATCAGGCTGTTTTTATCAGAAACAAGTAATAAATCTTATCATAATAGTAAAAAAAAAAAGACATGGCAATTTCTGATGTGTGACATTTTCATTGCTTGAGAATGAATCAGTGCAAAGTGAGGTAACCCACGCACCCCGTCACTTAGGGCTGGGGCACATTAAACCAGGCGCCGCCGTTTGGAATCCCTCTCCATATCTTCAGTGTGAGATTCTCCATTGCACCCAAGAGGGGACACCATGTTTAGCAAAGGGTCTTCAGATGCCCCTCCAAACAGGGACAGCAACAAAGCCACGCCATAGCCAGTAGCTCGTTCACCCTAGGAATAAAAAATAAACCCACACAATTCACACTTCAGACTGTAGAATCTGGATCTAGTTTTAGTTTACCTCTTCCTCAACAAGAGCAGTGATGGTGCATGGCCACAGACAGTACGCGGGGTCCCTGGCAGGCTTGCTCAGCTTCTGCTTCTGCATCCTTACTGCTACTGAGATCTGTCCCGCTCAGATTCAATCAACATCTTGGTTGAGTCATGTAAGAACAGAGCTCCCACTGACTCAAGGGTGGATTTATGCTAGCACTGCTCAGAGCTGGGAATGCTCCCTCTAGCAGAAGCATGGATTTGCAGTACAAGCTAAGTAAATCTGTTTTTAAAAAAGTAGGTGGGGGGAGTAAATTGGCTTGTTTTTTAGGAAAAGAAGAATATACACAAGTTCCATCAAAGGGAGGAGGGGAAACCCTCAAGAGGTCAGCAGGCAGGAGGATCAACTCTGGTCAATCATCTTAACAAAACAATGTGGGTGTAAATGGAAGGGTAGATCATTGCCACAGGCACAAAGCAGGCAAGTTGTTGAAGTTTACAATGATAACGATGTTGCTGATCAAAGCAACCATTAGAATATTTTAAAATCAAAATCCCCATGCAGTTTCCTTTACCAAGTTTGCCCGCTCAGGAAAGGATCAGAAGTCACAGGAACATACTCACTGCATGAACAGGGGCAGCAATGTCTATATGGACCCAGACCCCAGGCCAGTCAAAGCCAATGTGAGAAGCAATGAAGAGCCCAGCACAGGAGCTTGGAGTATTGTCTCGGTCCTGCAGAAATAATAAGAATAAAGTTGGTCTTGCAAGAAAAGGAAATGTCAGTGTTTTTTATTCTTGCCTATTCTGTCTTATAGAAAAGACAGTTGTGCAGATCCAGTTCAAACCTTAATGAACAGCCCTAAAACACAGTCTTGCAAACCAACTATAATGTACATCATTTGACTTAATCCCTGGTAGCAGCCTGGCCCTGCTCAATAAGTTACTTTACAATGCTCCTTTCTGCAGTGTTTTTGAAACTTAACTCACAAACACAGCAAAAGCAGCTGCAGTAATCCCCAAGGCCTCTGTCCTCAATTTCCTGGTTTCTGCATTCCCAGTTACAGCCTCTGCTGGTTACCCATGATCTGAGGAATACCAGTCTTTACTTCTTAAACCATCTCCTTTCAGGCATTTAGCATTCACCTTAGGGCCATGCTTGAAAGCAATCGGCCTGAAGATTAAACAAGCCACCCTCTTTAAAACTGACACTAAATATCAGTGTAGTAACATACAGCCTGCAAAATCCCCAGGTAAAAGAGCCTGAAGACCATAATTACACGGCCCACTTCTGTGAATACAGCCCACATGGAAAGCTTTCAGCCAGTTACCGACAGGTCAGCACATTATCTAGAAACACACATTTTTATGTAATAAATAAAATTTAAAAGAAAACAAATCTTACTGCCACAGAGTTTTTCATATCAGCTACAGCAGAGGTAAATTCACTGAAGTGGAGCTCAGGGCAATACACAAGAGGATGGACCAAGTCTCCACAGTTCCTGCCAGCTTTAACGCAAGCCTTCTCCCACTCTTCATTATTGGTAAGGACAGCAGCATGATACTTTCCTGTAGCAATTCCCTAGTGAGAAATAAGAAAATAATCAGGAAGGATTCACCTTAACTGTGCTGGGTACAGTAACTCTGCACTGCTCCCTCTCAGCACTAACAGCTGCTTTCCATCTAACAAAACCACCAAGAAAAAAATGTCTCAAAACTATTCCACAAGAAGTTAGCGTTACAAATGTGGACAAAGACATTGTAGCTACTCTGACTCTTTTAACATCTCTGTAAATCCATTCTGCAGGGAAACAGTCTGCATTTGTCTGGCCTATTCAAACCACTGTCCCACAGAAATGTTTCTTTACAGTTACTGAGCAAGCAAACTCTATCACTTCACAGAGGATACCTCAGTAATGTGTTTCAATCACGCAAACAGTCTGAATTTAACATCCTCACTCCTTGGAAAAATTGCTTCCTTCCAAATATACAAAACACAGAAGCCACCCATCACACCACTGTTCCAGCAGGATAATGATGACAGATTTTCAAAGAATTGATATTTACACCAATGAAGGCAACATCCATGCTTCTAAAATTTGCCACCATTTCTCCTGCTGCTATGAAGATCAATTTATTTTCTAGAAAATTAAACTACAAGAATCACTGCTCATCAACACAACCTATAAAACAGGAATAGATTTTAAACAACAATAGCATTAATTTTGTACACTGGCATCATTCTGTGTATGACTTACAACATAAGCCATTTTACGTACAAGAAAAATCCTAATGACTATCATCAAATCAGTTCTGCTGATTATAAAGCTACTGACTTGCAAACATGAGGACTGGATCGCTTACATCAGCTGCTGGTGTCATCAGGAAAATACAACTTTAAGCATGCAAAAGCAAAAAAATTGCATAAGGAACAAAAAACCTCCTGCCTGAGTAATGCAGTTACAAATGTCACACACTCATGGCCTACGTCACGTGCACAGAGGCTTAGTTTCCTAGGGTTGCTGCCTGGCAGCTTTCCCTTGCGCAAGTTTAGGAACCTACCACCAAGCACAAGTTCACAACATCTACTTTCCCCAGAAGACTAGCAGGACAGAGGCAAGGCAGTGTATAATGTACAGACAGCAGAATGATGCACCCTGTCTGCTAGCAGGCCTGTATCAGTACCTGAGCTCCAGTAAGAGTGGCCATATCAAGAATGATATCAGCTCCAAGATCTTTGCATGCGTAAGCCACTCCATCAGCCAGTATCAGTCTACCTTCTGCATCAGTGTTATTGATTTCCACAGTTCTAGGAAGAAGAGAGGACATTTAATACAACAGTGCTTCAGGCTGGAAGTTAACTCATCTGTCTGGATGAGAATACTGGATGAAAAAGCAGACTCAAACTTAATGTGCTTTCCTATTTGGCTCCGCAATTCTGGATGGCTCCTTATTCCCCAGCTGCAAGCATCCAGACAGAGCACACATGGAAAATGGTTTTAATAGCACTGTCCTCATGGTTGGGTCTTGTTTGTTAGGCCTGTATAATGCCTACCATGTTGAGCTGGGATTTTATGAATTATTGCCATACAAAGCGGTATCATACTCTGCTTAAAACAAGAAGAGAGACAGTGGCAGCCTGCCTTTGCAACCATAGAGAATACAGATGGGGACAGAGAAAAACACCTAAACCTGAGTGCTTTAGGAAAACCTCAGCTCATGATACACGTTTTGATATGTATTTACATATCCAACAGAAAACTCTAAGTGCACTTGCATTAGCTCACCACTATGGCTGTCTGAAATACCATTATCACTATTCAGGGAAGCAGATGAGGGTCAGGCTCACAATATGCACAGCACTCAGATAAACAGAACCAAAGCTGGCATTTCCTCTCAATGTTTCTATGAAAAGTGTAGACATAATCTTACTTTCCAGAGTAAAGAACATGAATGTCATCAGGTCTTGTTGCACGTGGTCCGACTGCATTCTCAGCCAAACAAAAAACAGCATGAAGATTGTCTTTAAAACCCTGTAACAACCATAGGAAAGAAAGAGCTTTTGATTCACATCGAGCTAATTTATTTGGACTGAAATCAATGAGGGATCATGACTTCTTGACGGCAATGCCACTAATTACATGTGTGATTGGGAAATCTATGAGGAACATCTTGTATCTTGAAGCTGAGGCCATGAGCTATATAAAATAAGCAAGGAGGTAACATCTAATACTGGTTTTAGAGTTCTCGCTGAAGAGTGAACAAATGCCTATATGCATGTGACAGATAAATGGGGCAGTGACCTAGAAAAGCGCTTGTCAATTAAGCAGTGATCAATACAACCTTCTCTCAGTGGCAAGGTATCCAAATTAAAACATCTTCTATATGAAATGTGCAGGTGCAACTGGAAGGAGTTGTTTAGTTAAACCTGCTTCCCTGGGAAGAGTGTGTTCAGCTCTTTACAGCCAGCTCCAGTAAGATCTTTCCCTGAGCTCGCCAGAAAACTGCCAAGCTCACCAAAACCAAACCCTAAATCACTGAAGTAACAGTAACCCTGGTGTGAAAACCAGTAGAATGCATCTCCAGTGATGCAATGCTTCAATCACCTGATTTTAACACAACTCTAACACTGACTCACAACAGAGATCACAAACAACACATCTGCATTGCGTAACTACAACTTTCACAGCCACAAAGGAAAGAGCCAGCAACGGATGCTTTTAATGTGACAATTAAAAGGCTTGTGAGAGGACACTACACAGCCAGTGAGGATGCTTGGGATTAATTTCCAAACCCTGATTTTTCCACTGTTTTTATTTAGTCCCCAATAACAACAAAGATACAACTGGGGCCATTTGAGAAACTGAGCTCCTTGCCATAATTTCTGCCATGCTGGGGAAGAGCCTACAGTAATAGCGGAAACTTACGGAAATAACAGATGCTAATATGCAGCCATTTGTGTACTGTATACTTTCTCTAAGAAAACAACCCCAGGTGAACAGATTCCATCTCTGAGAATTTTCCTGGAAAGTAATTTTGATCCTGGCAATTCTGGAATGTGGTGGAAACAACGTATCTCAGTGGATCTCCCACCTGCACACAGTTCACTGCCCTTCAGCATCCAACCTGCACCACAGGTCAGATACATGCTACCAGATCTATCCTTTCTCTTTCCATGTAAAGCCTGGCTAAAACTGGGATACTTAGCCTTAAAACCATCAAATTCCTAGTGAAACCAGGGTCAGTTTTACTGTTAATCTCTTGATAAAAGACCATAGCTGAAGACATCTGGACTTGCTGAATCAGCTCATGTTGTTAAGTCTAAAGGGTAAATGCATCAACCAAAACCTTTCAAAATAACAGGCAGCTTCTAGAAACCAGTGGGCAAACAGCACTGTTGATGAGATAACCTTCCATCTATGACCTTTTGCTCTTCCAAAACAATCTGTGCAGCAAAAACCTTACTCTTGCTCACAGTCTCTCACTGGACTGCACCAAGTTTCCTCCAAGTAGATGTGGTTAATCTACTGTCAAAAAAATTAAAACCTGCTTCCAGTATGAGCTGTCCTGAATCCCTTCTGTCCGTAGCTTTTCAAAGCAGGATTCACTGTCTTAACATGAGGCTCAAGAAGGATTTTGAAAACTCTTAAGTGAATGTTTTTCTCTTCTCCCTTGTGTTGGAAAGTTCACAATGGATAAAATGCATCTTTCTAGGAAAAAAATCACTTGCTCCATTTTGCTGTCCAAAGCCTTTTTAAATCACTTTGTGAAACTGTTGAACAGCTTTCTGAAGTTGGTTAACAACCTCTGCCCCTCTTCCCACTCAGCTTTCTATCCCCCATGGTTCCAGCTTCAGTCTCTGTGACAAAGCATAGCTAATGTAAAAGTCTTCTAGATTTATACTACTAAAAGCATTAAAACAAAAAGTCTTGAACCAGTAACATTGACAAATTCTTGCCACTGCTTATACATTTTCTGCCTAGATTTCATTAACAGATCTTCTTATCCGAGGTTGTAAAATAAAGCAGTGATAGAATTCTTTTGTTTTTACATAGAAAAGCACAGATTTCTTGTGAGGTGTGACAATCTGTCATACTCAGGCTCAATGTGTCCAAACATATCACTGCCAGCTTGTTCATTGTTCCAGTAATTGCATATGAAATGACAGATCACTTACTTCCTCACCTCCTGATTGTGAATGCAACTTCTCTCAGTGCAGATAATTGCAGCAAAACTACTCTGGAAACAAGAACTGAATCACTGAAAGAAGGTACCACATCCATGGCTTTCCCAGACCCTCCCAAAGCACTGCCCAAGTTCTAGCTCCTGTCCCTTGCAAACACATGATCTAACTTTCTGAAGGACGTAGTTATGGAAAACAATTTTGCCTAGGATGCAGCTCACAAATCTGTTTCCAATTTGAAGTCTCTGCAGATAACTGTGAAGTTCACAACCTTTCCACATCAAACATGCTGCTAGGGCCAAGGCACAGAGCTAAACTGTTGAGAAATTGGAATTTGGCACTGACCATCCCCTGGACGAAGCTTCCATCAGATCTATGCATTAATCTGCAGCAGTAAATGTTCTCTGAACTTTGGATACTCCTTGGAGGCAACAGCTGCTCTGTCAGCAGGATTCAGTCTCCGGATTTGTGGAGAGGGCAGAGTTTTATTGGCAGCAGCCACTTCTTTTCCCCAGCTCATATTGTTAAAGCACAACATGCTTTTTTTTAATTGTTATTATTTCAATACCTGGCCTTTTCTCAGCTCCTATACTACTTTTTGACCACAGGAGCAAACCAACAAGCAGCTCCCCAAGAGCTGCCACTTCCCCAGCAGGTTAATATTAGAGCTGGCACAGGATTTGGAATATGGACAGACTTTATATCCCAGAGTCACTCATCCCTTTCTTTGTGAAGGTGATGACAGCTGCCCCAAATCCCACCGTTTAAACAAAATCAGCACTGGATAACTCAAGCATAAATCTGACTCAAGGAACTAGAAACCACTGAGGCTGCAGAACAAACCCTGACATTAAAGAAAGACTCCTAAAAAGAGATAAATTGCACTCAAGGTATTTCTCACAATTCTCAAGATCCCAGTAAAGATCTAAATTATTTTTCTGAAAGAGGGGCTCAAGATCACTAACAGCAGTGGCAGGTCAGAACTCCAGGGTTAGACTGGCCTTCATATCCAGGAATATATCCAAAAGCCAGACTGCTCTCTGGCAATGCTGGGATAACATGGTATCAATTAACACATTTTCCTTACTTGTTTTACAGTGGCTTTGAAGGCACCCAAAATAGCAGCTGCTCCACCACAGTCTCGTTTCATTCCAGGCATCGTAGTCTGTTTAAAGACAACCACAGGTTTGTATTTCTTTTATTCTTTAAGAGACTTTCACAGCAATGCCTGCTAAAAACTACCGCGTTTCTGATGCTACTGCACCTCTGGTTTTGACAGCGCGCAGCTGTAGCAGAAACACAGAACATGTGCATCTGCTTATTGTTGGCTTTTGCCTTAGAACTGGAAAATACTAAGCCTCTGCTGATAATTTGTCAGAAAAGAAAAAGGTTTTTTACAGCATTCACACTGAGGCCAACTCAAATGGGTTTTGGATCCATGTCCAAAATGAAGAATTAAAAAATCTTTGTTTCTACCTTTCTCCTACCAGTGGGCAATACTTACAAGAGCAAAATACCAGGTAATTATTTAACTGCTCTGCAAGTGTTCCTTGAATGCTATTTGATCTTCTCCCCAGTAGTTTGTGTCCATACGGATGAAAGTAGATCAAGTTTTTACCCAAATAAACATGCTTTGGTTTCCTACAGACATCAACCAAATAATTTCCATCAGAAAACAACACCATAAGCAAAGACAGCAGAAGAACAAGTGCTTATGTACCTTTCCCTTAATGCTGAGTCCTCCAGTGTCATACACAATACCTTTGCCCACCCATGCAATGGTCTGTGTGGCACCATCCGGAGTGTGACTGAGAACTGCCAGGGCTGGAGGATGCAAAGCTGCCTTGCCAACTCCGTAGATACCTGGAAAACATTGAATTAAACCACTTGTGGGGAAGAAAAACGGCAGGGAGAAATCTGTACCTATTTTCTATGGCCAATAAAACTGTTTCAGAAATGTAGAAATAAAACATTACAATGGAGATGGCAAAACATTGCAAGTAACTGCTAGGAAACAAAGCTGAATTTTCAACACAATGTACCTCCAAAGCCTCTTTCTTGCAGCTCCTCATCTCGAATAATGGTAGGAGTAATCCCAAGATCCTTGCCAACTTTTTTGATTTCCTTAATCAATAAAAGAAAAAAGATATTGTCAGTCAGTTATCAGAAGGACACATTTGTGTTTTTCCATACATACAGATACCCACTTAAGGGCTTTGTGAGATTTTTGCAAGCATACACATACAAACATTCACAATTCTGGGAGTGGTGCTGGTTTTCCAATGGCCTAATTCCACTGAGACATCCTTCATTTACTATGGCATGAAACAGAAATTTGACCTTTAAGCTCCGCCAGTAAGAGAAATCTTGAGAGGTAAAGGCCAGCTGTTCACTCTATTGGATCATGATGCCATAGGACAGGACTATTTTCCAGATCTTCATGATAAAACTCATCTGGAAACATGTCAACTTTTGTCCTATAACTTCAGAAACTCTAATAGCCATCAGGCTTAAGACAACCCTAGCACTGGCAAAGAAGCCAGTGTCATGACTGAATCAAGAACTCCCGTCTTCTGACTCCTAGTGCCTTAACCCAAGTGTACACTCAGCCTCCTCCCAACTTAGCAAAGTTCTACGAAATATTAAAGGCCAAAGAAACAGCCTCTGCATCCTTGGATAGGTTCTTTGATGTGCTTCCCACTGCTGACATACAGGTTTTGCTAAGAGATAGCAACACTAGTTCTTGATTACTGCAGTCTAGACTTACAATTAGTAACTCTTACTCATCAGGTGTTATTACGTACCTCCAGAAAGTTATCTGTGTTCATCTCATTGCATGGGGTGTCCACAATTCGAGCAGCCAGCCTGACTCCTTCTGTAGCACTTGCCAGACACTATGAAAATAAGTGAGGACACGTGAGAACTAGCCTTGGTTTGGCTGGTTTTCTACAAAGCTTTGCATTTAGTCCTATGCAGTGTATACCAGATATGTGGCTCCTCTTGATCACATTAATGCTTAACTGCAACCAATCACTGGCAGCTGTATGGTATTAAATAATGTCAACCATGCTAACCATTAATTTTTGTATGTGTTAAGATTAAGCTGTATTTCCCTGTGCTGAAATTTCTAAGCAACTGTATTCTTTCCCACAGCAAAATGATATTGCAAAATTAGCAGCATTCTCCACTACCAAAGGGAGATTAAGAAGGCAACGTGAGGTGTAGAAAAGAAAGATAAGAGGAGGACAATTCAGGAAGTCACAATGATCTTGTAGGCTGCTAGGGTTGGAAACCTGCAGAGATTATGTAATCTACAACATGGGGAAACAGCAGTTTACTCAGAGCAGGCAGAGAGGCTGAGTGCAATAACATAAGACACTGTACATGGCAGACCCTTGAGGAATGTGGAATATTTCATATTTGTCTAAAACATGCATGCATCTCGTCTGTTTCCTCATCCCTGTGGCAAAATGAAATGACCCCCATCTGGACTGAGTAAAAACCTATCTAGGCAAGAGTGGACAGAATTGTAACAGTTGACAGCAGGAA
The DNA here is from genome assembly GCA_039877255.1 of Loriculus beryllinus. Taxonomy (NCBI): domain Eukaryota; kingdom Metazoa; phylum Chordata; class Aves; order Psittaciformes; family Psittacidae; genus Loriculus; species Loriculus beryllinus. The sequence continues at coordinate 25,616 of JBCJKH010051175.1, forward strand.
GAGTCCATGTCCTTAAAGAAGGAGCCTCCTGGCAAAAGGACAACGAGGGCACCAGACACTAAGCTTCAACTTTTAACTCCTGTGAATCAAGCACTTGAAACAAGACTAGGTGGTAGGAAACTTTGTGCAAGTTTTCCAGGAGCCACACTATACTGAAGACCACACACAGCTGATGGGAGAGTTAAGATAGCTTTTGAAGGAATCTGGTATGTTGGGTAGTCATTTGTGCTGAGGTATTTGAAGTTTCACTTGGCCAGACAGGCCTAAGAACTCGTATAGGCTGTCTCCCAGCAGACTCAAGCACTGGATTGCTTTGGAATGGTGCCCGAATGCCTACAATTACTTTTGATTGCTTTACTTCCCCTAAAGGCATAAAGGCCTCCTTGAGAGGCAAGTTAGCTTTGGGGAAGAGTGATTCACCATTAGGGCCATGTAGGTAAATGGAGGTTACCTGCAGGCTTACCTTTTGGTCAAGCCAAGTCTGAGGGAAACAATATGACTTACGGAAATCAGCTGTGCCTGGGTTTGGCTTCCAGGGTACTCGAGAGAACATGGATAATAACAGCCTTTATAAGTGCCTTATAAAACTATGATAATAATAATCCCGCTAGTCCTCATCATAAAATACCCTGGACAATGCAGTAGGTGCAAAATACAGCAAACATGCTGAGGGAGAGTTTTTTTAGCTAAAAAAAAAATCCTACCACATGCTTCTTTGGCCATGCTGTACATTAGTTGTCTGGTGCTGGTCGAATTCAAAGGACTTAGCTTGGAGGAAGCCAGTAATAGTCTTGGCATTGATATCAAGGGCAAAAACAGGAGGTAGAAATAATTTCAGCTTTGTTTTTTAAGTTATAAATAACCCAAATGGTTTGGAATCTACCTATCCAAAGGAACTGGTTTTGACACCAGCTATGGTTTTCCTGATTTGAGGCACGGAAAAATTGAGTGACCAACAGTTGTACTCAAAGCACCTCTGTCACCTTCCTGAAAACTATCTGGCATCATTTGCTGAAGCCAAATCAGTTCGTAGAGTAAGGACAAAGTATGGAAGAAAAGATACTGAAAGAAAAAAAAAATCCAACCCTAAAGCTGCAATTCTGTAAACTTCAGATGCAACAAAACTGTATCCTTTGCCAAATCCATTGCCAGAATTTGTAAGGAATTTGTATAACCTCACTGACAGGTCAGCTAAGTGAATGTCCATCTTTACTGAAGCACAGAACCTGGAGCACTGAACAGGAGGTTGCTCAACAGCTTATGTGCAAACCTTGGAATAGCTTTTAAGTCAGGATCTTGGAGAAGAATGACTTAGCATACTAGAAGTTACCTGATGTGGAGCTCCCTCTTTGTAATATTCAGGTGCAAGGAAACAGTCTTTGATTATCTGCTACTGAAAGGTGACTTAAATTATTTAACTGTTATGTATAGCTCATCTCTAAGCTATACAATTTCTTAGGGCCTTGTTTTTTTGCTACAGCTCTGCTAGAAAAACTCAGCCAGAGTTACATCAGATAGAAATAGCAGAGGCCATATGTGCTTCCATAATAAGCAAGTTTTAGTGACTTCACTGTGATAGTCACCTTTACAGCTACAAACAAATTTTGCCTGAGTAAAAGAAAGTGAGAAGCCCACACACCAAAAGCAATGTAACATTAAAGGTTAAAAATACACTATCTGTATCTATGATAAATGTGACAAGGGAGACATTGTCTTTGCGCTATTTGTTTGGTGTTTTGCATCCCTGAAATCTAAATTTTGAATAACATCCTCAGCCTTTTCTGCAGTAACATGTTCAATTCATGTTCAATCAGCTATGAGCTGATAAATTTCAGGGAACTTTGATCTAGGGTAGTTTATTACTTTAGATACAACACCTATTTGTATGTGGCCTGAGACATATATCTGTGCATGCAACAAACTGAAAAAAAACCCCAAACAACAAAACCCAAATAAAAGATATTTCAAGGAATAATGGAAAAAAAATATGATGGAAAAGACCCCAAATCTTACTTTAAGTGTTGCCACTTCTATTGGTCCATTGTTTTGTCCAACCAGGAAAAACTCTACTGTTACAGTTTTCTTCTCTGTGCGCCTTGATGCACTGGACCGATGCGTGAACAATGGGAATGCCCTGGCCAACGCACAAGCAGAAGCGAAGACTTCAGACCGTTCACAGACCATCTGAAACACAGGCCAGAATGCAAACAAGTTAGACACCATCAGAGATGTGGAAGACTCCATTTAAAAGGACCCTGTGATATTACTGGTAAGAGGGTGAATAAAAAACCAAGGTGGGTGGGAAATAACTGATATCTGAATCAAGACATACGTTATGTTTTGCACGGATGGAGTACAACCAGTACCACACCAAACTGATTGTGCTCATTTCCCATATGGAATTACACTGTTGGACTTGGCTGTGCAGGAATTAGTACATAGAATCATAGGATCATAGAATAGTTTGGGTTGGAAAGGACCTTAAGAGCATCTAGTTCCAACCCCCCTGCCACGGGCAGGGACATCCTCATAAGAGAGCTGGACAGCTTTAATTACACTAGTACAATTAACACAGGTTAGCCTACAGATCAAGACAACCAAAACCATCCTGGGAACCATCACTATGTGTTCATAAAACAAATGAAACGAGGGAAATTATATGAGAATGTGCCTAAAATTAATCCAAAAGCTTTTAACCCTGTAGAACATTTTCTTGAAGTTCATTACAGAAATTACCAATGGAAAGCAGTTATAGCTAAATATTTTCAAAGTTAACTATAGGGGAAAAAATTACTAAGTAGAGTTATTACTCTTGCAAATAAGTTTTCCAAGTGAAAGGTATAATTAGTTTTTGTTACCGACTGTAAGAGTCTTCTCTAACAACCTCAGAATCTGAATTAATCTGGAGAAGCCATACAAAAGAAATAACAAACTCATCAGGCTCATTGAGAAGATGACCAAAGCAGTCCAAGAGCTTGTTCTGCAAACAACTCAGAGTGGAGCACTGGTTTGCAATAAGCCTTTTAAAACTCACTGAATAACACAAAAAGGCACCATAAATGGGTTGCACAGTATGGACACAGCACCCTACACACAGGCTATGCCAACTTTCTAAACCATGTGCTAACATCATACATCCTAGTTTGAAAAACTAGGTTTTCTTTGCATGGCTGCTTCTAGTTGAAAACATTCCATACACATCCAGCCTTAATTCCCTCCAACTGCTAGAGCACACATAAGCTGTTATAGTTAGCTCTTGTTTATGTGTCAGTGCAAAACCACTTATAAATGTCAGTATAATTATATCTGTAAAACTTGCCCACCTCCAGTCTCCTTGGAGACAGCTTAAAATCACAAGAAATCGAGAAAACACTTGACTAGACATTGCACCAGAAGCATTTTCAAGCGGCCACTTACAACAATACATCTGTTGACACCTCCTGGAAGGCAATTTCTAACCAGGCGGGTGATGAACTGAGCCGCAGATGGACTGTTGTGCCGGCTGACCCTGGAAGGCAGAGCAGCCACAGTGGCGTAATTCAGGTAGAGAGGACAGCTGTCGGTGGGGTTTGGATTCAGAGTGCTTAAAGCAGATTGCCATATCTGAGGAGATAAAAAAGGAGTTTGAAGACAAAGAATTGCGTCAGACTTCTCTTCCCATCTCATTCCCACTGTATTCTGGAACTCTTTACAGGATTTTAAGTGTTGGAACAAAGAAAATGTGCAAGCTTTTAAATGCAATAACCCCTTGAGTGAAAAGAAACAGGAAATACGACAAACCTGTTTATTAACCAAAAAACACAAATGCACTTTCCATTGCAAGCGTCTCTTACAAGCCACAGGAACTAAAATATAAAACCACGGCATTTAATGCAAAGGCTGCTTCAGAGCTTCAAGTTGAGACAGTTTCACTAGCGATAAACAGATGATTGATTTCCTAGTCCTCAGGTACCGCTTCACACAGTAATTAAACTAAAACCAAACACATAACAAAGAGACTAAATACTGTTGTGAGGGACCAGGGAGTGCAGAACAACCTCACACACACACACACACACACACACACACACACAGCGGCCCAGGAGCGGCGATGGAACCCGTTCATGTTGCCACCAGCCACCTGAGCCCCCCCGCAGGGAGCTGGCTCGGCCTCCCGCTGCCGGGGAACCGCAACCGGCAACGCCGCCAACTGCGGGGGAAACGGCGGGGAGCGGAGCCGCGGTGCCTCGGGAGCGGAGCCGCGGTGCCTCGGGAGCGGAGCCGCGGTGCCTCACCCGCGGCGGGGGAACGGCTCCGCGGGTCCCGCCGCAACAACAGGCTGCGGCCGCTGCCCGCCGCGGCTTCCAAGTCCGGCCCGCAGAGCGGGGACCGGCTCACGCCGCTTTACGTTCCCGTTCAGGGCCGTTCCGAGGGGCTTCCACAGGGCAAACCCTCGGGCTCTGGGGTCAGGGCCGGCCTCTGGCCGCGGCAGGCCCAGCGCCGCGCAGGCACCCGCAGGCCGGGAGAGCCCCCGCCTGCCCCGCACCACGCGGCCGCGGCCTCGAGGGCCCCTGGGGGCAGCGCCGGGCGGGGGCCGCGCTCCCTCCGCGTCGGGGCCGCCGCTTCAAGGGGGTGAAGGCGGGGACGGGGCCACCGCGCTCCCGCCGGGCCCGGCCTCACCTCCTCGGTGACCCGCGGCTGCAGCTTGCCCCGCAGCTGGGCCCAGGGCAGGCGGTGCAGGTTGTGGAGCTGGCCCAGGACGAGCAGCGGGCGGCTCTGCGGGTCCGCCTCGCCCGCACTGGCCTGGAACTCCAGCTGCACGTTCGCCATCTTCCTGCCCCCGGACCGACCCGGCTCGGCTCGGCTCGACCCGGCCCGACCGCGCGGCTCCGCCCCAGCGCCGGCTCCGCGGGGCGGGCACCACAGCGGCGAGGGCGGCCCCCGGCGGCAGCGGCGGGCACCGCAGGCGGGCAGCGCGCCGGGACGGGCGGGGAGCGGGACCCGGATGAGGCGGAGGGAAGGGGCGGGGCGGCGGGGGGTGAGGGGTGACCGGTGCCATGCGGAGCCGGGCCCGAGCACTGTGCTGGGAAAAGGGTTCGTGCCAGGCCTTTGTGTTTGACCCGGGGTTCGGAGAACGCACGGGTAGATCGGGGCTATAGAGGAAATCGGTAATGACACCCGGTCATGGTCCTGAGCAGGGCGCTCATCCTGCTGCAGGCATCAAACCGTACGGAGAGGGAAAGGTCCGAGTACAAACCCGAGTACTATCCCAGCTATCTCAGGTTGGACACAGGGGCTTTGAGCAAGCTGCTCTAGCGGAAGGTGTGCCTGCCCGTGGCAGGGGGTTGGAACTGGTTGAGCTTTAAGGTCCCTTCCAACTCAACCCTGTCTATGAAGGTCTATACTTGTCCTTCATAATACCGTTTTGGGATGGAAAGTCTGCATCTTGGAAGTGAATGAAACATAACACCAAACTAAAAAAAAAAAAAAAGTACAGAAACAAAGGAGAAACTCTGCTCAAACCAACAGCTTTATAGGTTATTCCCACCAGGTGAGGAGCCGCACATTCTTGGCAGATGCTCTACCATTGCTGTTGTGTTCCTTTGTAAGGAATCGGAGGTGAAATACAACCCAAGAAGAATCCAGTAACCATGAAGAGGCCACAATCTGCAGAACAGAGTGCGCCAGCTTTCCCTGCAGCAGCACACGGAGATGCTTTTGTGGCACACAGCAGTGCAGTCAGTAGGTTCAGGCAGCTCCATGATACCTGAGTAGTCAGCAGCCACTAGTAAAGCCCAACCAGTCCCCATCTGCAGCAGCTTTCATGGCCCAGTAGCAGGCAGTACCCCTGCTGCAGCACACCACGTGGAGATACTCTTAGAAAGCACAGCGTAAGGGTTTGACCGAGCTGGGGATAGTTATTTAGACTGACTAACAAGCGAGACACCTGCAGTGATTTACAAGCCTGTTGCAGTCTGATTTTTTTTCCCCCCCTCAATATAACCAGCTTCAATAAATCCCAGCTCAGGTTACACAGGACAGTTTACAACCAAGTTTAACCTCGTCTGATGCATATTAAAAATGCACTTCCTTTTACAGAATTCGTATAGAAAATATGTAGCCAGTTGCTTCAGTGGTGTTAAGATACCATGGGCATAAATCATGCGTCTTTAACAATGCAAGCTACATTGTGCTACAGAAAGTGACTATTTTTTTCTGCAAAGATATTCCATGTCACTGCCACTTTCATTTAGTTATAAAGAACTAAATGGAAGCATTAACATCATATGAGTATGTTTCAGTCTATACCTTTTTAAAAAAATGAGTAATTGCTCAATTAGGCTGGAAGTGTTTTATTACTTCTCTGAATTCATTAGCCATGATAAAATGTCAAAAGCACCAGTCAAGACAGAAATAAATAACACGATCTCATGTTAGGGAGAAAGTTGTAAATACAGTATATTAAATTATAGCAATATGCTGCTTCACACCAACCGATGTATACAGCACACAAGGGAAACAGTAGTTTTACTCATGATCATTGAAAAGATCCATTACCAGAACAGGGGAGCTGCACACCCAACTACAAGCATCATTCTTTCTTTTACCAACTTCTGAATTTAATCAAGGGTTGGAACTGGCAGTCCAACATCCCCTTTGTCTAGAGGTAACAAGAGTTGTACAAAGCTTTTCATGGGAAGCCAAGGCTTTCACATCTTTGTAGTCTTCACTTCCAGGTTCATTCCTACACCGTCAGTTTAAAGCCTCATCTTAAGTCCTCCTTAATAAAAATAAACTCAGGGCAAGCAACATATACATTTATATTATAGTATTATAAAACTACATTTCAGGACCTCTGAGCAGAGCATCTCTGCAAGTTTATGGGGAGCACTCTATCAATCAGAAAATGAAGGAAGTTACAGCCCCTTCGGGGAACAAAAAAATTCCTACAGAAAAGCCGTATTAAAAATAATAAGACAAGGCCTCCACAATTGCACACCACTTCAGGCCTGAATTAAATCAGGAGTGTTCTATTACTTTGATGTGGCCCAAATTTCTCTTTTATGGCCAACAGTAAAGTTTTCCACTGAAAAAAAATAGTGAAAAAACCCCCCAAATTCTCTACTGAAGGCCTAGTAATGTGTCACTTGCATGACACCTCTCATAGTCAGTAAAAGACCATAAACATGTCCTCTTTCAGGCAGACATGTGAAAGAAAATCTTCTGTCAGGAAAAATGGATGCAATACAATATGTAGCAAAGTCAGTTCTTATATAAACCCTGTAACACATAGGACAGATGCATTGTAAAATAAACAGCTTATACAACAACTAAAATCTGATGCCCACTACGGTGGGTCAGGTTGGGATTCTCTTTTCAGCTTTCTACTCCATTTTTTAGGTTTAACTTAACCACTGCTTTAATGTAATGTCTGTACTTTAAAGTAAAAAAAGGTACATGAAAAAAAAATCTGATCATTCTGGTGAGGAAGAACCTTCCCATGATTACTCAAGCTCAGAAAATGTTTTAATTAACTAAATGTGTTAAATTATGCCACTGATTAGATCTTGTTATTTACAAGATCAAGCACTACTCTGATTCTTAGTAATGGTGCAGTATCTAAATTAAGATCACAGGGGCTGGATTACACTCTGGTAGCTAAAAGCTTTCTTTTTTAGCTGTCTATGCAGTTCTCTGGAATTTTTGAGTCTGGAAGAAAGGAGATTAAAGTCAAACATTTTTGTGCCTTAACATATTTTTCATTTAGATCCATTTTTGTTATCTAGTCCCCTGGCTCAGTAACATGGTTTAAAATTTGAAGCCTGTAACAATTGTGACATAAGGATACAGCAGACAACACGTTTTTGTTCACAGTAACACACTAATTACTGTACTCACTGGTAAGCTTCAATTTTGTAATTATTTTTAAGTACTGGATTTCCAAATAGCTCTGCATAAAGCACCAAATTATTTGTGTGGGAGCACCACATTTCCTGACGTTTTCCATATAATCCTCACAAACACCTCACAGACCACCAAACTTGTACTTTAAAGAATTCTACAGAAACATTGCACAGACTTTGCACCACAAGGGCTTATACATTCAAAGGCAGCTTTCTGGAGCGCAGGTCCATCCATTCACATTGGGGACAAAAGTTCACAGAAACTCCAAAAATGAGAAAATGAAATGATACCTAGTGTGACTTGACACCAATAAGAACAACAATAAGGACAATTACTAGAACAAACAAAATTAAAATAACAAGCATCTTCCGATTCTTCTTTTGATATTGCTCTGCCTATAGAAACAGAAAAGAAAGAGTTAATACCTAGATTTCTGCAAAGCTATGAAGTCCCTAAACAAGAGCCTTGCAAGGAAAGTGCATGCATCTCAAAATTGTTCTTTGGCAACCTGTCACATCTCACAATGTCTATTGCAAGCAGCTCTCACAAAGTAACTCTGATCTGCACTGCCGGCTCCAGAGAAGATAACTGAAGTCATATTTATCTGTATCAAAGAGCAGATTCTATAAAGAAGAACGCATCCTCATGTTGGTTAAGCAACCTTACTGTGATTTCTTCCCAGCAGTACTAGACAGGACCCTGTGCTTTCACAGGACACATGTGCTACAGAGGACAATGCTTCACTTGGAAGAACACCTGGTACGTGAAAGTCTGAAGAGTGAAAACTGGAAAGGTGTTTTAACTCATTTTTCTGATATAGATTCCTGTATATTTGAAGGACATGAAAATTCACAACAAAACTTCATTCTTTAATAGGCATTTCTGTCGTACTTGATGCAGCTGTGCATTTTCATTTAATTTCAATTAGAACTGAAAGCTTTCTTTTTGATTTGGTTCTCACATTTTCTCATCCTTTTTTTCTCAGGGGAATTAAAAGGAGGCAATGTGGAGGCAATGTGGAGAAAACTCCAAAAGCCAAATGAAAGTCTGCTAATAGAAGCTAAACAAAACAAAACAAAACTTGCATTTAATTATTTTTAAATTAAGAAACCTTCAAAATTTAAAGGGAAAAAATATTAATTCTTCTCCTTTATAGTCCCTAGAAAGTAATTATTTATGATCAGATCTGCTAAAGAGGTTTTGATCTGAGACTATGTAACATTCAACCTCTGTGATTATTTACTTAATTAGGCTGTAAGCATCAAAGCCTGACAAAGTATCCCAATTGATTCCAATTTTCTTGTGAAGCAGGAATTGGTAACTAATGATTCACTATCACCAGCCTTCTGCAGTGAGTTAATACTGTTTCTGTGAAAGTGCTCAGTAGTTAATAGTAATTATGCCAATTAAATCACAAAAGAGAAATGACATTAGAGATATGTCCTGGGCTCAGCAGTAGCAGTCGTTTTTCTCCTTCTTAGTAGCTGGTGCAGTGCTGTGTTTTTGACTTTAGTCTGGGAACAGTGCTAAAGAAAGTGTTGCTTTTTGCTTCTTATTCAGTATGTTCAAGATACTAAATCAGAATAAAGCTACATACAGTATTAGAAACAGCAAGCTATCTGTGTTTGATATTACTATTCAGACCTCTGTGTGTGTCTTCCATGATAGGTGAAGAAATTGCTATGCTGTGCTGAAAACAGGAATCCCATACTCTAGTCAGCCAACAGTCCACCCAGGGGCTTGCTGATGATTCATCAACTACCACTAATTAGAAATAGAATTGGCTCCAACTAATTAATTTATTTCCAGTTCAGTTTGTGCAAACTGCCTGCAGTCACTTTAAGCTTTATTCACCAGTGGTCAATGCCTTATTTTAGTGATCTCCAGTTTACCTTTATCTATAATAAGAGTAAACCTATAACCAATTTATTCCACTTTTCCTCAAATGGTACTTTTTGGCTCTCCGTATATTAGAAGTCTATGATAATATGAAGAAGTTGCGTGTGTGGTAATAAGGTGTCCCTGTTTCTAAAACAGAATGTTTTACTTAAAAGGCTTTTGCATAAATCTCTTACTCAATGTCCAGCAAAGGAAGGACTGAACTGAGCTGACAAGTCAGAACTTAGCTTAAAATCAAAACAAAAAAGCCAACAAAGTAAAACAACCACAAAACTCTCTGTTCTGCTGCCAATTCAGACTTTTCAGAGTTCATAGTAAAAACTTCACAGTAAAAGCATAAGGCGAGACTTAACTTCTAACATGTGACAGATGGTAAGAGAAAACATTAAAAAGTATTCTTGATTCTTAAATTATTGAGATAATGTTTTCAAAGGAGTATGTATCAACTCACTGAAATCTAAAATGAGGTACCAATAACCAGTCTTATTTAACAAGTGCTGGGGTCTCCAAACAGAGAAAGAATTTCAGATACAACCATCCAGGTCAGCAATGCAAACATCAAAGGACACCACTTGGATGCCCAGAAAGTTATTTCAGAAATTAACACTTGGCATCAAGCACAACATTAACAGAAGTTATGCAGCAAGCTCTTACTACAGTACAGCTGGACATTTTATACAGCACAGCAACCATTTCTGAAAGGGATGATGTCCAGTTGAAAAATAACTGAATAATTTAATGGCTATTAAATTATAAAGTATTATTAGATATGTAAGGTAGCTTAAGTAGTCTGTCAGCTTACCTTATGTAGTTGTTTTAGACCCTCTTCAGTTTTCATACATGACTGTTCAACATTGTAGTCAATTCTATCTAGAACTGTTCCCTGAATAAAATGGAGAGAATGAGCACCAAACTGAACCTAAGTGGACGTCATAAAGCAATTTTTATTATGAGCAGCAGAGTCATTAACAACGCTCACAGAAAACAGCTAATTATCTGTGTAAACTATGAACTTTAATGGAAGAACTAGCTGGGACTTCATTAAACAAACTCCTTGCTCAATGCCTAACTGGCAGCTCTGTCACCATCTCACATCTCTTCCCTTAATAATCACCTTGCTTCAAGTTCAGGTGCAAGAAATATGCAACAGAACTTTTGCATTCTATTTTTTTAGCTTACCAACTATAACCAGTTGATTTTTTATGTATGTATTTATTTTCATTAACTCTTCTTCTGGCAGATTTCAAGCAGAGGAAATCTTAGCCTGAAGAGGTAAATTAAGCGAGAAGCACATGAAAACAGGACGTTACAACAGGAAGAGTCCAGAAGCCTTAACACTGTGAGAAAGCTCTTATTTCCTACTAACACTGTGATGTCAATGTACCTGTTCTACTATCATTGCTCCCAAGTCCCTAAATATTTCATTGAGATCGGAGATTGACTGTACAATCTGACGGATTTCTCGTTCCCGCTCTTCCACCATTAATGTGTTTTGCTCCACCAGTGCTAGCTGGTCATCTGTAAAACCCTGTTGAAATAAAAGATTTGTATGTTGAACTAACATTAACAGCAAAAAACACTAGAAATCAGCATAAGGACTGTAAGATTTTGAAACACAACACTCCTTTTGGAATATCCTTAGCAGACCCATATCTAAGAAAAAAAATTGTATTTTGAAGACAGTTTTGGGGTCACTAAAAGAACACGGACAGCTATTTATAGCTTGAGCAGAGAAAATACATATCTTGCGTCCTGCCCAAACACATGAACAACTTTTTAAAATACAATCTGTCCTAAAGCAGTGTTTTTATTAGAGTACCAAACCAATACATGCAAGTGTCTAGTAGTTACAGAATACCTCCTGATTGATCTGGGTTAAAGAATCCCATTATGCCAATGTGTAAAGACACAGCAGCAATTCTGATCATTTTTTAATAAACTATAGGGACCTTACTGGTTTTGTCTCCCAATGCCACTCACAACTGAACATTATCCTTCCCCCATAACTCTTATTTAGAAACACGTGAAAAATCTCTTATACCCAAGATTAGCTGAAAAACTGGCTTGATTTTTTCGGTAAGTTTTCAGTTAAACATTAAGCATTATAGTTAATAGTATTTTGCAGTCCTATTAGATAGGACACAATAGAACAGATCCTACCATTGCTTAGAAATGCAATCCCCAAACTCTACAACAAAGTAAACCGAAGTGGGTCTGGTACAGTTCTACAACACAGCAACTTAACTGTGCAGAAACAAATCACTACACCATTATTTGCAACAACATGTAATACTGAAAATCTTTGGTTACACTTGAAAGTTCACTTTAAAGAATGCCACCTTCCATCCAAACTCAGAATCACACACTTTTCTAGCAAGTAGTCTTGCATCTGACCAGAAAGATGGTATGATAAAGGACATCACTGCATTTACAGACCTTCTAGTGCCTGGCTGTCAGGTAAGGAGAATTCAGTAATCAAACTGAGTTCCCTCACACTGCAGCACTGAGGCTGACAGCACAATCACAACAGCAATATTAATTAAGAAAACGCGTCACAGAAATCTGCAGAAACAGGATTTCCATGTAGCTTGCTGCTCATGACATACCGTTTTGATATTTTCATACTATAATCAAAGGTACGTGAAAAAGTTTCTTTGTATTGAACTTGTGTTGTAACAACTTACTCTATCATAAAGTGTATCATCCTCCCCATCATCCATCAGTGGGACTGAGGTGTCGAAGAAGTGTTTGGATCTTTCTTCTCTACTCTTCATGCCTGTAAAAGACAAACTATGTTTGAACATAATATTTATGCACACTAAAATCAAGAGTAAGGTTTGAAGCACCAGACAGAAAAGCACAAGAAAGAAAAATCTGGCTAATAAGTGACAAATAGAAGTATCTAAATTTTAACTGTCACACAGGCTTACTATTCAACAAACCATAACAAATTCAACCCAACTTATAAGAGTAATAAATCAGTGATTTTAAGTCATTGCTTTTTATGAAGTTAAAAAAAATTAAGTTAAAAGCCTTCAAGTGTGATCACTTGAGGCTCTTTTCTAACACATTCTCTTAGGAACATCCCTTGTCTGAACTGTGATCTTAAGTTCTTCCTCCCGTGGTATAAACGGGGCACAGGTAGATATACTTTATCAGTATTAAATTTGAACATCAAATTTTTGTGGGTTTCTCCCAAGATTACTTTAACCTTACTTAGTTGAAAACAGATTTTCACACAATTTTAGAGTTTTTAACAGAGAATATTCCACTTCCAATCTCTTTATGGATACAGTTTTTTAATTTATCTTTAACTACCTTTTGAAGCTTTATCTATCACAGACTGCCAATCAACAGCAGGTATTGTGTCTGTTGACCAATGCCTGCTTCACCAGCGTAACAGAATTAGCTTTGCACACCACAATTTGAGAAGCAACCGTGCATTAAAAATGTGGAGGGATGAAACACTCCAGGTTTGATATATTTAACTATGAAGTTTCTCCTTTAGCAATATGAAAGAGAGGTGGAATAAAGCAGTTTGAACATGGGCTGTGAACCAGAAACTCCCAAATTCTAACCCCCACTGTAATAAACTTCTGGTAATCCTGTGTGCATCATTTAACCTTTCTGTCCTTCAGTTTTTCCAACCAAGAAAATCAGCACACCTTATCTAGTGGTTTCCACAGAAGATGCCCACGTATTTTACTGTATCTCATATATTACTGTATCTCTTATGCTTACGTTTGAGATAGTCAGACTGTGCATGCCTGAAGTTGGTGGATAGGTCCTGAAGGGACTGTGCTAAGGAAGACACTACGTTCCTGAGAACACGTGCTTCTTGTTCTGTACAGCTACGTGACCTGCTCTGCAAGACCTGGACTGCTCTCTGACATCTGTGAAATAACTGAGAAAACAATTCCATTAGTAAAACACACACAACAACACACACTTTAAGTATCACATTGCAAAAGTTCCAAATGGAAGACTAATGTTTTGATTCCTAGATTTTAAGAATATTTTCCTACTGCTCAGTGCAATGTTTAAAAAGTATGGAAACACAGAACATAAATGAACAGGCGACCCAAAGCTAACAGGGTAGTACAGTAACATAACTACTTCTGCCCATAGACATTTGCATTATGTATGTATTTCTCTGAGATATCTGAAAAGGTGATTTGATTAAGTCTCCCAATCCTATTCCAAGCAGAAAAGCAAACAGGTCAGTAAAAGAACAGGGAGGTTAAGCAACTTGTTGAGCAGTTAACTAAGACAGTGAGTGCAGTACCAAGCACAGAGCCCAGGAATTCTGGCTCACTTTAATACTGATTATAAAAGAAGTGTTTTACTCAGAGGGAACCACTGCCTCACCAAGATGCACTGCAGATATGTCAGGCTGTAGGTTCAGAACTGAAAGCACTCTGTACCTGTGTGATCTCTTGGGTTGTTATTTCTATTGCCCGTTCTTCTTCACTGCTGTCATCCAGTGTTGGTCTGTTTAGATGTTTATCATGAAGACTGGCTAATTCTTTCATCTTCTGTTTAACCCTGGCGATATCATACTGAATCTAAACCAGAAAAACCAACAGTGAAGTGACTTGACATTTCATAGGAAAAGGTTCTGACAAATGCTAGACAAAAACAATGGAAAGAAATCTGTATCATATAAAATGCAGACCAAAGATCATTAAAAAAACCCTAAACACCTAAAAGCTAAGTAGTAACTGAATACACTGATATACTGTAAGAATATATGAATTTGCTACTTTTTAAACCTACTCTTGTTAGTCTTAAGGCAAGACTGCTGTTTTCAAATATACTTCATTAAATTGAAATAATATTTTTATCCTTATACAATGATAAAATTATAATGAACCTCTCAATAGGGTCAAACAAAAAGTCTACTGGAAGGGCTAATTTTTCTGTATACTTCCTTCTAAGTTTCAAACTAAGAACCACTTTGCTTTGCTAAGGAATTTAGAAACTTCCTGCAGTCTCAAGGCTAAATGCTCAGCATATTCATTCTAACGGTCCCAGCGTACTGTTAATACTGGGCACCACTGATGATGCACACCCAATCTCCAGGAATTTCTGGCCCTAATTTCCCTTTATTCCATTTGCATAATATGGTTTAAGATAATCAGTCACAGCTTGCCAGATATTTTCCTTTAAACAAAGGTGTCAGTTTAGAAAACACACAGATTTCAATCTTGCTTCTAATACTACTTTATCATAGAACTTACAGCATGAAAAATGTTACTGCAATGCTAATATAACCCTACATGAGAAATCAAACTGTGTTGGATTTGCCACACAACTTACTTCATCTGCTCCATCAACCCATTTGGGAGGTAAACGTTTTGTTACTCCGATTGCTGCTTCGGGATCTAAACTTATTCCTGACACCAGTGCCATGCGATCATCAGCAAGCTGCAGAAGATAAGAAAAGCCAGCAAATTAATTTTACTTTAATTAGATCCAAATCCTTGAGCACTAAAAAAAAATGCACGTATGCCTTTCCCATAAAAATTAACCTCAAAAATCTGTGCATGATGCAGGTATGATCAAGCTCCACATCTCTTGGTTTGTCCCTATATGCCTACATCCTCCCACTTCCTACAGGATCTGAAAGAAGAAAGTTTCTCTTAGACTAAGCTCTTAGTAAATTTTCAAGGAGAAAATACAGTATTGCAGTGAGAATTCAAGTAATTCTGACGTTGGTACATTACATAATGATTAGCAGCCAAGAGATCTCTAATCAGTGGTGTAGTGTGGTTTATATTGGGCCAGGCAAGTTTGAAAATCTCACTTGGGAAAACCTCCAAATAAAAACATTTATTTTATCTCCAAGACAGAAAAACAGTATCCCATGATTGCTCTCAACCAAAGCTGCATTTGGACAGACACTCACTTATGAGGCAGCTGAGGAACAAACACTCTTGCAAACTGACATGCAACTAAAATTGTTCAATTATTTACTGGAAGTTAATAGCCAAGGCAGTGACCAATCTGCACTTCCCTATGATACATGCTTGCTACTTCAGCTATATGGCCTGAGGCAAAGAAACCTGCAGGAAGATAGGTGGATAATTCTCCAAGAAATTCCAGAGATTGTCAGAGTAAATAAGACAACGTGCCATCCAGCTTATACACAGCTTTCCACAGAGCTACAGGAGGGCTGGAGATGGGGAAGGAGTAAAAGAAACCCTTTATCCCAAGTAACAATCATAACTTGAATAACTCAGGTACAACAGATCACGTGTTTACACGATTGCAGACTGATGCACACTGATGTACAGCAGTTACAGACGGGTGCATTTTTTTTTAATATTAAAAGGAATTCTTTCCTGAAAGCCCTTTTCATCCCTGACCTTTTTTCCTGAACAACAGTTTGTATAATTTACGTGTACCATAAAAAATAGTTAATAGCGTCATTGTACAAAGTCACTATATCCCCTATGTAAACAGTAAGCCAGACTAGTTCATACATGTATCTGTTAACGTAACATTATACCAGAAAACTGTTTTCTCTATGTAACCTTGTTCTTCTACTGTACACAGAGACACTTCATCCTATATAACGAAATTTATTAAACTGGAAGACTAAAGAAAGGAACATTTTGGCTCAATGATGTACACTTGATGCACTATGGCAAAATACAATGCGAAAAACAATACCTCATCCAGCTCCTGAAGTGATTTGTGGATCCCATCAGCCCCATCCAGTTAGAGACAGCAAAAGGTAAAAGGGAAAAAAAAGAGACATAGGGCAGATATAGGGTACGGTCAGTTGAGAAAATACTGATGTATTTAAGCATGATGGTTTACCAAGAACAAAACAAACTGGCTTTTAAAACATGACAATTCAATAAATACATCACAGTACTGTACTTTTTAAGTCAGCATTTTGCTTGATGCACTAAGTTTTAAAGAAAGCATTTCAGTTGCTTGGTAAACAAAAAGCACGTAAGGGATCAAGTTGAGCTTGGTTTGTATTCCAAAGTAACTGCACAGTGAAGTTTCTAGTTGCTAATATTTCAGGTAGAAAAACTGCAATAGAACATATTGAAGTGTGACAGCAAGGGCAGTTTGACTGCAGCATTCAACATCCACTGGTGAGTTAAGAGGTTTGGTTATGATTGGAGGATACACATACAAGCTTTTGTAAGACATTTATTGACAAACACCCCAGTTATAACAGGATAAAACAGACAGCAAAAGACAAAAAGCTAAAGCAAATGTAGTACATGTTCGCTTATGGACATACTTCAACTATGCCCTAGCTTCAGGTAACATTAATTCAAATACATGTGAAAAAATACAAAAGGCAACTTCTCCATTCATCAGTCTTTGTACTATATCTGTATGTCGTATGTGTGAGCAATAGAGTATTTCACTAAAAGATTAACAACACAAGCACATCAGATCCAGAACAAGGGCAAAATTATTGTGGTTAAACAAAGCAGCAGGTTTCAACTAATCATCTCTTTTATCCTATACCAAGCTTTTGAAATGGGACTGTACTGTTAAGAATGATATCTGAGTTTAAGGAGTGGTTGACTGTCCACGCTAGAATGCATCTTCCAGTGCAGAATGCAGACAGCTCTCATAGTAAAGGATTTAGGAGAAGGCTGGAGACCACACTAAGATAAGCCAAAGCATATGAACTAGAATTTGCAACACTGCCCTGCTGGCATGAAGCAGCTCTGCTCTGGGGATACCACTCAAGAGTGGTAAGCACCACCAAAACCTGAGAAGCACCTTAGAAACATGGAAAGTGAATAGCTCCCACTACCATTTTTACACTTCTTGCTTGTAGGAAGTACCTACAGAACTCCCAGCTGTCCACCAGGATCAAGACTGAGCCATTGACTAGCTTCATCCCCTGCACAAGGGCGTTAATTTCCAATCACCGCTACCTGTCCTTACATTTGAATGAGCAACCTAGAAAATGGCTTCAATTGCTATTAATGAACACTGCAAACAAATGTTTTATGCAAGTGCTAAGTACTACTGCACCCGCTGTTGTGAAAAAGTGCAGTTTCAGGGCTCAGTAGTCTCTATGTAAGTTTATCACTAACTTTACTCAGTGGTATTTTTAAAAATCCAATGATCTAAAGAACTGATACTGCTACTGGCAAAAAACCACATTAAGAAGTAAATGTAGTGCCAAATTAAACATGTATAATACACATTACTATTGACATCTCCTGCTCTGCAAATACAATTTAATACGTGGCTTGTTAGTCACAGGTGTAGAGCTAACAATGAACAAAGACCATTCAAGAGCAATTCATCAGCTGAAATAAAATTTGCAGCACAAAGTACTGCTTTTTCTAACAAAAATGGATTAATGCAAAGTAACTTAGAATGATGAGACTGCCAGCAGATATACACTGGTGCCTATTACAGATAAATGGCAGGTTTGAATGGAAAGTGTAAAAAGCCCAGCAGACCTGAGCAGTCCATCACAGGCTGACTGGCTCAAATCTTAGAAGAAGCTGCATAAACTGCCTCTGAACAAATGACTTTTTGAAGTTTCTGTAATGAGGATTTACTCTAGAACCTCCTGAATCCCCAGTCTCACAGAGGACTTTCAGTATTACTTGTATTTGGGGGAAAAAAATAAAAAGGACAATGAACATCAGAGCAAATTATGGAAAAATTCAAGCAATGGGAATAATCTACACTAGCGTATTTAACAGTGCCCACACTGAAGTGAATAGAAGAGTTCTGGTCCAAGAAATAACTTGGATATTTTCTTCGGGGAAAGTAGACTTCAAAAAGCGCAATGAACAAAAAACCTCATGTCAATGCTAACATGAAGTTATTAGAACAGTAACTGTATTTATTATTCATGAACAGAGACGTGATCAGCACAAAGCCAGATCTCTTCTATTCATTCTACGTGAAATCGTGGGAAAACGGTATAACGAGGTGGGGAGAGAGGGAAGGGGAGAGGGGGAGGTAGCGAGGACGGTGGGGTTCGGAGGAGAGGGCTCAGAGGAGGCGCTGGGGAGACCGGGGCCGGGGGGAGGCTGGGGACAGACGGGAGGAGCGGGCACAGGGCACGACTGCCTGGCAGCCCTAGCGCAGCGGGGTACAGAAGGATGAAGGGAGGAGACTCACCGCAGCAGCCATGCTACGTGAACTCAGAGGGCTGGAGGAGCGGTAACTACTCACTTGCTCGGCCAGCAGCTGCCGGCTCTGCACCGCGTTGTTCCGCAACAACAAGAACGCGTCCGTTAGACGCCGGGTGGCCATGGCCTATCGCCCCGCGGCCCCGCGGCCGCTCTGCGCCTCGCTGCCGGGCCCCCGGTACCCTAGCTCAGCCCGAGGCCCGCGGGCCGTCTGCGGCCGCTCCCGGCGAGGCCCCGCCGGCGGCTCAGAGCACCGGGCCCCGCCGGCCGCCGGCCCCATCCATCCCCCCCGGATCCGACCGCAGCCCCGGCAGCGGCGCGGCTCACTTCCGCGTTGTGCATCGCTCGACGTCTTCCGGACCGCCCGCTGGCCGCCGCCGGCGCCGCTCCGCCCGGGCCCGCCGGCCGCCGCACCGGCGTTCCGGCCCCCCTGAGGTCCGGGTGGACGCCACACCTGTAACACACCTTTAACCCCAACGGCGGCCAGCCCCGCTTAGGGCTGACCGGCTCCCGGCCTTGGCAGGGCTGTGTGGGGCGCGTTGTGCCTTGTGTTGGTGATGAGAGCCAGGAGACGGCATCCTCCGTGTCTCCACACGTGTCCCTGGGCTGGAGCTCTGCCTATCCTGGGGGTTAACTTGCTCAGATGGCTTAGTGCTTCCATGGCTTTTCCAGTTAAGTTGTTCCATCTCACTGCTGTGGAGCATCCTCAAGTCATCCTCAAGAGGCACAAGTCTGGTTCAAAGTATGATACAATAGCATGACCATTTTGTGGGATATAGGGATGCTGGGGAGCCACACTTCATTAGGGACTGTAGTGACAGGACAAAGGGTAACGGGTTCAAACTTAAACAGGGAAGGTTTAGATTGGATATAAGGAAGAAATTCTTTACTGTGAGGGTGGTGAGGCACCGGAATGTGTTGCCCAAGGAGTTGTGAATTCTTCGTCCCTGGAAGTGTTCAAGGCCAGGTTGGACAGAGCCTTCGGTGGCATGTTTTAGTGTGATGTGTCCCTGCTTATGGCAGGGGGGTTGCAACTAGATAATCTTGAGGTCCTTTCCAACCCTAACTATTCTATGATTCTATGTTATAATTCTCTTTACTTTTCTTCAAGCTATAATAAAATACAAATTCTACATCTAGAAAATATGGAGTTATACATGATTTTTTCTGTTTCAGCATGTGATCAAGTCTCTTCTGTGGGAAAAAAATAATAATTTTATATGTATATAATTTTCATATGGTTTAATTTTGTCTGTAAACTCTAATCTCAAAGTAAATTATTTTTACTATTCCTCTATTCCTTTGCTTTAGGTCCTTAATTTCTAGATACTGGATTTCGGTTGTTTTTCTAACCTATAGCTGCTGCAAGAGTAGAGTTGTTCTACACAGTGTATAAATAGAAACACTGGCTTTGCAGATTTAAAAGACACTCATAATATTGAAATGAATGTTAAATTTTGCCATCTTTTCATCTAATTCCATAGATCTTTATTTGGACCCCTACATGAGTAAGGACTGTTGGAGCAGACACAATATATAACACACACAAAATTACAGTGTGCTATTAATCATAATTTTGTTTCTCACTAGCTCTAATTACAGTCATTTTACTTTAGTAGCATATTCATAATTGCATAAGCCAAGAAGGTTAGTGAAAATCTTTAAAAATCTGTGGGGGTGCCTCTGCTTTTGGATGTCCACTTTGATCTACAGTATGGTGCAGTGTTTAGAAAGCACTTAATATCCTTCAGACTTTATTTCGTGTCTTTGTACATGAGCATTACAAGGGACTGCATGCTTTTTTTTTAATGGAACCTCTGCCTCGTTCTTGCTGTGATCCAGAAACCCTGGCAATCAGTGGAGAGCCTTCCTCAGTCAGCTGAAGGCAGCATGTCCTTGTGTGATGTTTCCTAGCATTTGGGAGTATGCTTGGCGAATTTAAATATGTTTCGCATATGTATCTTAGTGTAAAAATAAGACTCTCTTCCACATTTTTCGTTATTTCATGATTGGTGTAAAAATTACTGAGTAGATTACCAATTTTAACATCAACTTATGTTAGCTCCGAATGTGAGTTTTGAGAAGTAAGGTTTTTCTCACATATGTTATACCATGAATAAAACTAGTATTTTTCTTTTTTTGATGGTTCTACTTCTGAACCAAATCTTAATTCCATTTACTTTTCTGTATGGCCCAAATTCATACTGTGTTCAAATTTCCATGGTGGCATCATGCAATCCCATAAATAGAAGGCAACTCTCTTCTTATTTTGGGATGAAAATACAGTTATTTGTTTAAGGATGATAATGGCAAAAAATACTATTTCAGAGCATGAATATTTGGTTTTAGTTGTGTTTGAGAGCCTTACAAATAGCTATTGTGTAGACTTTCAAAAGGACAGATCATGATATTCTGATATTCTGTGTGGCAATAAAGTGCTACACTGTGACCCAGGCCACAGCAAGATGTAGGTATTTTGGATGAGTATTTCCAGATATCCATCCATTTTTATTTTGGTGTCTGCCATTTCAGAAAGTGCATGACATACTTAAATGACAAAGCTTGCTCAAATGGACAAAAATACTTCAAATTATGTGTCTGAAATATATAAATAAGGAGAGTGTCTGGCAGTTAGACTTATGCTGACTAAAGCTGTGGCTCCAGTAGTTTGTAATTAAATTTATACTTTTTTGATTATATTAATAAACTAAATTAATTAAAATACTTTGGGTCAATTTATAACAGAGTTCTTGATATTAACAACCTTTTCCTAATCGTTACTGAGTCCCATTGTTGGAAAATGGGTTGTCAATAAAGTGGTTTGCCGTCCTTTTCTGATAAAGAAGTATTAATACCTATAAAATTGTTACTCTTGTTTAAGTTTCCCAGACTGTATGGAGTTATAAGGAGAATTCCATGGGAAAAGTAGAGCATTCATGTTTCATATCAGTGTGCCTTTAAAAGCATGAGAAATTTTCTTCTTGAAATACAGGCTCTCATAATTCTATTATGTCAGATTATCACCACCTAGCCATGGGATTATATGTACACAGTCATATCAGGACATGTAGTATTAATCTCACTTTTTCTTCTGGAATTTGAATTATAGGTTGAAAGTACTGACAGTGAACTACTGACATTTCAGTTTGAATCCACGTCAACAAGATATTTTCTCCAGAACTGTTGGAAAGAGTACCATTATGACAGATAGATTTCATAATAGAAAGAAACAATGAAGAGATAATCTGAGATCCTTATCATTAAAATATTTCCTTATGAAAAGAGTGCTTTACACTAAAAACTTTAACACAACCTGGAACTATTTAAAGAGAAATGCTGCATCATCAGAAGG
>JBCJKH010051177.1:0-30773 GCA_039877255.1 Loriculus beryllinus
GCCCCTGTTCCTGCTGCAGCCCCTGCTCCTGCTGCAGCCCCTGCTCCTGCTGCAGCCCCTGTTCCTTCTGCAGCCCCTGCTCCTGCTGCAGCCCTTATTCCTGCTGCAGCCCCTGCTCCTGCTGCAGCCCCTGTTCCTGCTGCAGCCCCTGCTCCTGCTGCATCCCTTATTCCTGCTGCAGCCCCTGTTCCTGCTGCAGCCCCTGTTCCTGCTGCAGCCCCTGCTCCTGCTGCAGCCTCTGCTCCCGGCCACTTTGGCCTCTAAACCCCCAGCAGCGGGGTTCCAGCCTCACGTGTGCAAAGAGAGGAGCAGACATTGGTTCTTGTGGCCATGGTCACAGCACAGCCCTGACCCATGATTTGGTCTCCAGCCCCATTTCTCACCGTGCATGTGTGTAACCCCTGGATGCTCTGATTATCCCCCCAAGTGCTGCAGTAACACAGGCTGGAGCAGGGACACCGCAGCCTCCATGGAGGCTCCGGCCGGCCCTGAGGGGTGCTGATGACCCGTTGGTCAGACAGGAGCCTTTGGTCTCACTTCTGTAGACAAAGATGTTCCCAGGAATCATATCCCACGAAATGTAGATGTAAACCCATTTAATTAAAAATAAACTTTAACAGGAACGTTCACCTCGATGTCGGTTCTTGGTGTTGGGTTGGGTTTACCCATGGGGCTGCTGAAGAACAACCCAGGCTCAGCCTCTTGGACCATCAGAACAGCATCAGCCCTGGATGAGGTGCAATTTTAGCTTGTTGCCCTGATGCTGCTCATTTGTGAGGGCTGGAGCAGCTGCTGACTAATGGCACTACTATTATAAGGGCTAATATGATCACGTTCATCTGGGTAGGACAGACAGACCAGAGGGAGTGAAATGTTCTTTTATTAAGCTATGTCAACCAACAACTAACTGGGCTGTAGGACAACATCCACTGAACAGTGCTTGAACAGATAAAAGCTGACTGCCTCCACCAGAGTGAATTTGTATGGCTGTATTTAGTGTTCTGGGGAAAGCACTGACCATAAAACCTCTTAATTCTGCCAGCTACCTTGCACAGCTCTTTAAAACACAGTCACAGCTTCTTAAATCTACAAATCTTCCACTAAGAAAAAGGACACTAACCTTGTTGAAAGCATTCCCACAGGATATGGATGAGCACCTGAGCTCACTGTTCCCCCCACCTCAGAACTAACTCCTGTTTCTCACACAGGCTTATGCTCTAGAATAAATGCTGTGTTCAGGTGTCAGCTTCCCAGAGGGCAGCTTAAACTGAAGCTTAGAAGGTGCAGCTTGAAGCCAAGCTTCTAGCTGCTGAGCCCTCTCCATGGGAACATCAGCTGGTTTATGTTGTTAATAATACAGCAGAAAATGAACTTGTTTGGCAAATGTGAAACCAAAGAGTCTTGGATTTACTGAACTTCCTGAATTATCAACCCCACTAACAGAACTACAGTAGAAGTGAGAGCAAAGGTGATGCAAACTTGCAGGTGAATTCTGCTCTAAGGTGAGACTGAGGGGAAGGTTTTTGCCCCCTACCTACACTATTGATACTTGAACCTCTCGAAGACTGCTCTGAAACACTCCTAGTAACAAGAGGTGCAGCAGAACCTCCACGGATACCTTTACTTCCTGGACTTCATGGGTCTTTTGAGTTGCTGGATGATAATTTTCAGCATCTTTTCCATCTTGGCTTTTGTCAATGGTTTCCTACAATACCACACCTGGTCCCAGATGGAGCACAGCGGCTTGGGAGCCAGGTAAAGCGGATCATGGTCGTGGAGCATATCCAGCGGCCTCCTCTTGGTGTATTCCTTGTAATTTTTCACTGGACAGTTATCTGGATCATGAGGTTTGGCAAAGAGATGTGGACCTGAGCCCCCTGTGCTCAGCTCCGGGTTCAGATTGTCCTTCCACTCCAAGTACTCTGGCTCTCCCTCCTTCTTCTTCAGCACAAGCTGGCCCCAGTACAGGCTGTGGCTCTGAGTGTGTGTACGTGCCCCAAACCCCCGGATGATGCTTGTGAACATGAGGTGCAAAAAGGCCTGAGGGTGATTCTTACCTAAAAGTCCCTTCTTCCGAAGACTTTCCACATCCTCATCTGTCAGGTTCTCCAGAACGCTCCACGCTCCCTCCCTCACTTTCTGAGACAGATGCTGGTGTTTCAGCTTCAAGGCTTCCTGGGATGCTCGGAATTCTGGCCCTCTTACCACACTGTACTTGTAGCTGTGATCCTTGAGGTATCTCTCTATGCTGCTCTGAAAGAAGTGCAGGGAACAGGGGGAGAAGTCTGTGCCATTCTGTCTCTTTGCAGAGCTGTAGAACAAGGCCAGGTAATTATCAAGGTCTTGGGGTGGCAGGTCATAGACCTCCCGTATTTCTAATGGGCAATGGAGAGCCAGCCAGTCCTTGAACACTTTTATATCACCAGAGTTACGGTTTTTCTTTTTCTCAGTCTTCTTTAACACACCTGAAAGAGAAGACACAGCTTTGTGGACAGCAAGAACTTACAAGGAGATCAGTGAAGTACAGGGAGATGCAGATTAATGTTCATCTCAAAGGAACTCAGATTTCACACACACACACACACACACACATACACACCCCTGTTCTCATGAGACTGCCATCCTTGCAGTCCTGCATCCAGCTCCTGCACTGGTCCATGGCCAAGTGCATCTGGTACCTGAGGTGCTCATTGTGGAACCCTTATAGCCCCATTTAGCAGGAACAAGAGTGCTGCAATACGGGTTTTAGCAGCTGTATGAATTTGCCCTCCTTCAGGATTTTGGAAAACCATCCACACACACACACACAAAATTCTCCAGGAATAACCCTCCTCTCACCTCTAGCTGCAGGTGGCTGCTCTGTGTTACTGCTCTCTGGATTCAGTGAGCCTGAAGGATGAGGGGCCTGCCCAGTTCCCAAAGTTTCACTCTCCTCAGCAGGGTTGTCAGGAACATTCTCACTGAGGTCAACTCCTCTTATGCTGGGCTCCAGAGGGCTCAGCTGGAATTCTTGCTGGATGTCTACACTGGCTTCAAACTCAAAGAATGCCACAGAGGCTGGGGACTCACTTTGGGCCTCTGCATCAGTGCTGGAGGCAGGAACAGACATGATGTGTTCTTTCAGCATTGCTGACCCAGGTTTTCTTGCCCTAGAAGCTTCCTTTACTGACCCTGCAGGATGAAGAAGAGGACCCAGCCTCGGGAAGCTGCTGTCCAGGCTCTCTTGGTCACTGAGAGGCGATTTCAGAATGCACTCAAGAGCTGGGGACAGCTTTCCTGTGGGGGTAAAGCCAGGTCTTTGGGTAGCTGTTGGCTTGTTAAATGCTGCATTTTGACTGTGATGCATTTGTGAATCTACCTCAGCAGTTCCACCTATCACTGGTGATTCTGACATAACATTCTGGTTGACTCCATCTTCTTGGTCATCTGCATCTGACATACACTGTTCTTCATCAGAGATGATTTGTAGATCTTTGCCGCTTTCTTTCTTCACCTTAGGTCTGTTGGTTTGGGCTTCCCCAGCAGATACTGAGAACTGGTGCTCTTTTGCAAAGCCTGATTTCATGGATTTGCCAGCCTCCAAATTCACTCTGGGTGATGGCTCATTATGTGTTACATAGATTGCATTGTCCTGCTGAGTACCCCCTGGAGATCTGCTACATGACCCTGTGCTAACAGCATCTTTACCCCACTCAAAAGATGGGGTCACCCAGAACCTCTTTTCATTCAGGTTACCTTCCCTTGCTGAAGCCTCACAGGACAGTGACCTCTTCCTCTTCTCTGCAGCTTCATTCTCCTCTCTGCTTCTGATGTAGAGTTTTTCACACTGCCAGTGATACGCGTGTCCAACTCCACAGATCCACAGCACAGAGTTGTCCTTGCTTGCATGACCCACATTCTGCACAATTTCCAAGGCTGGGATCTGCTTGCATATGGTGCCATGAGTGTGCGCCCAGGTCACAAGGTTGGTGAGATCCATGCAAAGTGAGCTGGCATTGCTGCACTTCCCATCACCGGTGCTCTCGTTCTGCAGAAACATGATGGAGAGATTTTTGTGGAAGAGGATCTGCATAAAGTAGCAGTCACAGGGACTGTTTCTAGCCCTGTTCAATAGAGTAATAACTCTGGATCAGTGATCCCTGACAATTCTGTACTTTCTCAGAGGAGCTGCTTTTCAGCGACTAAACCCCAGACTTTGCATCGCCACGGCTAAAACTTGGTTTTAACAAAGAACTGATTCTGTTACAAACACCTGTCTAAGGTATCTTTTATGCTACAGAATACTCACCATGCTGCTGTTGTCTATCTCTCAGAACCTTCTTTCAAGTGGAGATCAGTACATGACTGCTTGAGTATTCCCTCTTTTTCTCTCAGAGCCTAAAATAATAATAATAATAATACATGTCTACATATATGTGTGTGCATATATATATATATATATGTATATATATATAAAATCTGACTAGCAGATGCAACTAAACTTTTCAATACTCAGTCCAAAAGCTACCGCAGAACACATGTCCTCATTCAGGTGAGTCCCCATTGAGCTCCAATGAGCTGTGCATAAAAGTGGGCTTGTGTCAATATTTGCGGGATCAGCCTCTATAGAGACATGAAATACAAACACTGCAAAGAGCATTGTAAGGACCAGGCTCTGGGAAATGTTCCTTTCAGCCCTCTGTGGCTGGCAATCTTTGCTTCCCCAAATGGAGGGAACTGCACAACCAGAAGTCCCAGAAATAGTGAAGCTGGTTCAGATTCAGACATTATCTGACTTTCAAGCAGTAAAAAAAAGAGGAAGAAGCACCAGTATCAATCCATGTGCTCCTTCATACAGCTTTTAAGTAACAGGATGGGTAATTTTAGCCTCAGTGCTGTGCTGTTTGTTGCTAGCTTGTGAAATGTGCAAGTGTTAAACTAAAATCCACTGCTTGCTTTAAACACCAATCAGACCAATATCCCTATTTTTTAAGCAGCAAATGCATTTTGAGCTTTTGGCATGGGATGGGATCTGCTGCCACTCTGATCTCCTCCTGAAGCACAGAAAAAGGAGTTGGAAGTCACCTCAAACGGCCACATCAACTGTCCTCAGTTGAGCTCTGCCCAAGCTTCTCCTGAGAGGTGTCTGTCAACCTGATGTCAGACAGACCCAGGGAACACACAACCTGCTCCTGGGCAGCCCAACATTGACTTGTGGGAATCCACTTCTCCCTCTGAAGTCAAGCAGTGTTTTATCTTCGTGTTTGACCTGTGTAATTCCTCCCAAAGGCCTGAGCTGCTTGGACAAGCTAAAAGGAATTTTCATGCCAATAATCTGGTGCTTCCAGTCTGTGTGGGAAAATGCAACAGAAACGGAAACCCTGCGTGGTCAGAAGGCCCTGAAATGCTTGACTTGGCAGATGAACATTGCGATTTCTATCACAGGGAATGCTTTTATCCTTCCTTATCTCCAAGCACATGTCTTCCTTTTTGTGAGCTCTTTGAAAAAGCCTTTTTTCTCTGGATATCTAGTTCCCAGTAAGGGCTCTGGTAACCAACCGGGACCCCCCTTCAGCCCACCCCCGCTCTGGTGTTCACCTCCAAAGATAAGCAGCATGAGCCTGAAATTTACTGCCCCAGCTGGGGGGGACGAAATCTGTATTTCCCCATGAAGAAGAACAGATACTTCTTCCCTCTTCAATTAATGACAATCCAATATCGTTGCCTGCTTCATAAAAGCAGTGGATGGGGAGGGTCTGGGCTTGGGGGTTTGTCTGGAAACCTTCTGTCTGGTTTGGTATCTGCGAGGCTGGGAGTGATGCAGTGGTTTCATTCTCCTTCCAGGAGAGGCTCCCATCTGATAACCGCACCATGTGTGCAGGACCCACACCTCTGTGCAGCAAAACAGGACATTCCAAAGCTCTATGGTAAACGTTGCTTTTCATTTTGCTTTAACCTATTGGGAATTTAGTGCACTAATAGAACCTGTAGTTTGGTGAATTCATGCTACTTGAGGGGAAAGAAGTGTTGCAGTTTAAATCTACCAGATGCTGCTTTCTCCCGTACCTGGTGTACACAGAAGCACTGGAGGTGGCAGCACTGTATATACTTATTTTACTGCTGTCATCAGGAGAAAAGTGGCCAGGAATTTCCAAGAGGTCGCCAGTATTGCAGGGGAGCTCTTAAAACTCCAAGCTGACTAAAAGCAATGAAACACGTATTCTGGTTTAAGACTTCCCCATGTGTAGTTTGAGTCCCTGAGGGGAAAATCCAAACCCAGCACTTTGTGTTCTACAGCCAAACACAGGAACCTGGAAAAAGCATCTCTGTTCCTCTCTGTTTCAGTGGGCTCTGTGCAGCGTTAGGGTGTGCTGAAGGTTCACTGAAATCCTCTGCCACACACACACAGGCTTCAAGCAGGGAACCTAAATAAAGAACCTAATTGTATAGGCACTGAAAGGCCTTTAACCACATTGTTCCTGTTCCTCCACCCTGTAATAGTCCTGGCTGCGTTTCTCTTCAGTCTTGCAAGGTCCATTTCACAGATGAGAAACCTGAGGCACGCACAAAGCAAGTAAATACGAGAGCTTTGGCTTTTCAGCTCCAGATAAGACAGTGCAGGAAACTGAAACAATCCTGGTAGGAAAACAACAGGATACAGAACAGCAGTTCTTCAACTTGACTCCCGCCCCCTTCCCCCAGCAGGGATTGTGCACTTCAGAAACACTTGCTGGAGGTGGAGAGCCACGGGAAGGGTGGAAAATACACATCTAAGAGGGGGTGTAAGGCCAGAGAGCTGCCAGGATGGGCAGAGGACACTGAGGGGATGCGGTGGGGAGGGATGGAGCTGCAGTTAAACGCATCTGGTTGCAAGCCGGGAGTCGAGAGCAGAGCAGAAGTAGCTCATGGCTGCCAAAACCCACCGAGCTTGTCCCAGCACTTCTCAGCAAGGGCCTTTGGGGTGGATTAATCATTTCCCAGCACATCGTTTTTCCTGTTCTCTGCAATGTTTGTTCCTCTCCTCCCCCTCCCCCGTACAAGAGCCTTCTCAGCACCTCTTCAGCTCTTTTCCTGCCTCACCACATCCTTCCAGAACTGCTTCCTGCCCTCCCTGCAGAAACACAATCCCAAGCAGCGCTCTGTGCTTGCTGCAGGGCGGCATTCCTCCATGTTGAGAGATGCTCCCGGAACATGATACCCCATGGATGTGAGGGTGGGCAGGGTCTGCTGTTAAACATTACCCTACAGCTCCACATTCCTGAGACAAGAGAGGTTTTGTTCAGAGAATGAGACACAACTTTTTGCATGGGCCCCAGTTATCTCTCCTCTTGAAGGGCTGCCTTACAGAGCTGCTGTCCTTGGAACTGTGAGCTCTGCATCAAGTTGTCTTTAACAGAGCTACTAAAAGCCACAGCCAGCTGGCACAGGGTTGCCTGGGCCAGCAACCAGTAACCAACCACAAAAACCAGCTCTGGTAAAGGGCAAACTTCATTTAAACCCATGAACAGGACCTAAAGTGGGAAAGCCGAAATTAGTAAAGGGCAGCAAACGCAATGAGCTTGTTCCTGACAGTGTTAGTTACCCTGATAACACTGATAACAAACAGTGAGTGCCACCAGCGGAGAGCAGGACACTGCCTTCTGTAACAACTCTATTCAGGCTGCTTTACTCTTCCCAGGATTTTATGGTTTCCAGGCCTGAGGATGAGTGTATTGTGGTATCACAGAACTGACTGTGAGAACGTGCTTGGTTCCCTAGCAGCCTTTTGTGTTAAAATGATCTTCTTTCACTTAATTAGTGGAAGGAGATGTCTTTTGGCATGAAGGAACTTGCAGGAGTGTTTGCTGCTCTTTTAATTGCTTCTCTCCCTCTTCGTGGTATTTCTCCTAAAGCACAAGCTCTGCCACTCGCAGGATAACATCATCATCTCCTGCTATAAAACTACATTGAAACCTGACGGTTTCGCGCTGTCTGACAGCCACAGGCTTGCAAGGGAGATGGGAATGATGTAAAACCTGGAGCGTTTTGTTTCTTTGTCCACAGACCTGGCCCCGGGGCCGCCAGCAGCCCCTCGCTCCCCGGCAGAGGGTGCTCGGCAGCCGGCCACTCGCCCTTTCCTGAGGGCTCATATCGAAGCCCTGCCCCAGCTCCGTGCTGAGTAAACACAACTATTAATGCAGGGGTCAAGGTCCTCTTATATTTATAGCTCAGGTGAAGGCACCATCCCAATGCACTTCCTTATTCCTGCCAAAGAACCTTTGCACTTGGAGCGCCACAGAAAGAAACCAGCAAAAATGCAGTGCAAAGCTCTTGGTGGAGCCTTCCTGAGCTCTCAGCATGGGAAACGTGCTATCTTACCGCTAAAAGCACAGTCTGAAAACGCTGACTGATAACGTTGCCCTGGCCAAGGACAGGAGCTTCTGCCTTCGCAGCCCGTGGCGCAGGGTGAGGGTGCTGATTTGGCCCTAGCTCTTCCCATTTCTGCCCAGGCAAGGGCGTTTTCTTGTATCAACCAGCAAAACCCAACATCCTGTTTGGAAGTTTGCTGAGAGGAAGTTGCAAATCTTACTTGTTTAATTTGATCGTCCAAGTGGTTATTGCAGTTTTGTATCTTTCTGAGCAGCCTGTGAAAGTTTAACTAAAATCATCACGTGGCACAAGTCATTTTTTCCTACCGTTGCCTAAACTAATCTACACTAACCAATGCTACTAACTACGAGCTGAACTGAACACATCATGCAAAGCCTCAACCCCAGAACAGTGAGCTGGATCCAAGCATCCATTCCTCTTTGTTTGATTAGAGGCAAACCCCTCTTTCCTGCTGTTCGCATCCCGCATTCCCTGTCTGCACACCAGAGGGAATGTGCTACTTCACAACACAGTGTGGTAGAAATTTGTTATTAAAGTGTATTTGTGGTGAATGTGTGACCTGTAATTAGACAGAGCTGTTCACAGGCAGATGCAGTAACCTACTTTTAGACAATACAGAACAGTTTTAACGACTGACACCTCGACTCATTCCCAGGTTTGAGGATTTCACCTTGCATCTGCAGTGACTCAGCCTTTGGGGGTGGGGGGGAGGGAGGTGAAAATCAGACTCACCAGCAAGAGGGAAAGAGCTCTCAGCTTTACATCTCGAGTGGTTGTGAAGGTTTGCTCAGGATGTGATGGTAAAGGGCTCCTGGAGGGAACAGAAATAACTGCTGTGCAAACAAGGAGCTTTCAGAGGAGGGAATGTTCCCTCTCTGTGGGATCCCTTTTTGCAGGCCCCGCTGGGGGCTCTTGTGGGGAGCACAGGGAAGCTTTCCTTCCCATGGCAAGGAAAGGTGCTTATCCCTCACAAAACACATCTTACCAAGCAGCAGCCAAGGGTTTTGGCCACAGGCAAGTTAATTCCTTCATGCTATCTGGCAGTGCTGGTTGCCCATCTGCTTTCTGTCACCCTTGCAGGCTTTGCTCCTATTCTACTCTTGCCTTTGTTCTGAAATGCCACTCTCTCTCTTACCTCCTTCAAAGTCACACTTTGGGAATTGTCCCACGGAGCACAGCAGTTGGCAAGAGGACAAGTATCCTGGAGCACCTGGAGGACAGGGGAAAAGGGAGAGGGAAGGTATTAGTTATTTAGAAAAGGCATCTTAAAGCAACCCAAAGATCCCTTTCACGGAATGAAAGGAATAAACTAAAAATTCCCTGCTCCAAGAGTAAGTCTACATGCAGTTTTCCTAGATTCTAGATGGCAGGCTTCAGGCCACAGATAGGACTGGCAGCATCTGGAGAGGCATCAGGAAGAGGCAGTGGCTCATGGTTTCTGTCAACCACTTCTTGAGTGCTGCATTCAGCTGGAGCAGAGAGGCTCACAGATGACAAAGACCCCAGATGGATGGCACCTTGCCTCGTGGAGAGGCAGCAAAGCCCAGCACTGCCACACCTAGCTGCTGATTCGGAAAAGCAAGATACATTCTGGCATAGCACCCATGAGAGGCTGCCAGCCCTGGCCCTAGAGCAGTGCTAACACCCTTTCCAAAGCACGAGCAAGAGCGAACAACTAATCCCCCCCTCCAGATCGAAGCAAAACCTGAGCCAATGGGTGGGTTCAGATCCAGAGCTCTCGGCTGCTGTCACCCTCAATGCACAACAGGCACTTTGGAAACTTCCTCCAAGCATGCCCCACGACCCAGCTGCTCCTCCTGGAGCTCCTGGATGATGGAGCTATCAGTGAATGCTTCTTGGAGAGTCCCCTAAGCTGCTGGCTCCATGAAGCCTGCCTAGAACCTCACCCCAGCTTCCCAGCAGAGCTGCTGGGAGACTGGCCACAGTCACACTGGGCTGTGTATGTGACCCCGTTTGTTCCCCCAGTGACCACATGTGTACTTAGGTCCTCATGACACCACTTTAGAGGGAAGACTCTTGCTAACTGACTTCTAGCTGTTGCAGAACTGGTCAACTCACAGTATGAAATGAACCATTTTCTCCATAAATGGAGTGTTGGTTATGTATTTTTTGGTGGACCCGTTGAAGCCCCATGGGTGACACGAAGTGCTGCCCGTCATCACCCTCTGCATTCCCTACCCTGGCACCTGAGCACCTCACCAAATGCAATATTAAACCTTCTAAAGGATATTGGGTTTCTTTTGTTCCTTTGGCAACTGAGAGCTTGAGTGCCCTCTGCTCTCCCTGACTTCACATTTTGCAGGTCCATGTCTTAATGTTCTTTTAATGCCTAATTTAATACTCCAGAGTTCTTACTACACACTCATGTCTGTTAAACAAGAACTTGCTGCCCAATTTCCTAGATAAGGAGATGGCTGTTGAATGAACAGACATTGCTCCTCAGCATCCAGACCCTAACCACAGTGCTGTGGGCAGAGATGGGTTCATCTTAACACCAAGGGTCATGGCAAACCCTGCTGGTGCCCTCAGTGCTGGCTCCTCCACCAGTTGTGGGAAGAGCTCACTTCCAGAGGGCAGCTGTAACTGTACAGGGAATACCAAAACATGGTTAGTGTCCGTATTAACACACCAGTTCTGGGACAGTGGGAGTAGGCTGCTGTTTCTTGCCAGACATTTCCATCTAGTCTGGTCAAGTAAGAGCACTCCAATTTGAAGTCTGGAACCAGAATGTGAAATTTCGTAACATTTCAGCGTGTGAAATAGAAGCAGGTCTCCATCCCACAGCAGCAGAAGCCCCTCAGCTTCAGGAGCAAGGCTTCCCTGTGCTGTTTCCATTGCAGAACACCCTTAGGAACACATGGGCCAGCAAACAGGAGCCATCCGCTGCGTAATTATGGCACTGACAAACCCATTGAACCTCAGCAGCTGCCATTGGGGAGATTTCATTCATTCCCAGTCTTGCCTTTTAAACTGAAGTGCCACTGGAACAAGCACATCTTTGATCCAAGTCGGAAATCATTTTGAGCTTTGTGTTTAATAGAGCTGAAGCCCTGGGGAAATGATGTCTTTATGAGGCTGTATGACAATGCGGGGCTCATGGCAGGCACACAGTGCTTTGCTGTGGCACTCCTCTTACTTTCCAGATGTATTTGGACGCGTTTGTTCCTAAAGCAATGCGGAAACAAGGAGCTGAATTCAGCTGCATTGCTAGAAACTGCAGCATGACCTTAGAAAGCAGTCAGGAAGAGAGAGGCCAATTCTGCCAGCTCTAAAATGGAGCTGGTGTGTCCCTGTTCCTGTCCTAGGGTGCTTCCTGCCACCTTGGGGTCACTTGTTCCTTCCTTAGCTCCAGGGGAACCATTGCACTACGCAGGGGGTGGAATACACATGGCCAATATTGTGCTAGAAGGCCAACATGCTTAGGAATGTCTGTGTGTTCATGTACCTTTAGGTTGCAGGCCACCTCTTCCAATGCTGCTGCAGCCCCTCCCAGTATACTCACTGAGAGAAGTTAATGAAAACTACTTTTAAAGAAGCCACGTGAAGAATCCAGTAAGGAGACATTTTGCTGTGCTCCAGGCATGCATTTAAAACCTGCAGGATTAGAACAAACCCTGCTCTGCAGGAAAGCCTGCTGAGAAGGAGGTAAGGGGGTTCTTCTCCCCTGCTATATATTAGTTGTTGTGATGCTCTATGAGCTAATCTGCTCCTCTACCTGAATACAGCAGTATCTCTTCGGACCCGAGTGCATCCCCAGGCATGTCACAGGGATATTCTTAAAGGACATCAGCCCTTTGGTGTGTATCACAGTAAAAAAGATTAAGATTGAAAGGACTGACACCTCATACTGAAGCAAAAGTAAATCTATCTTTGCGAACTTTGCAACAGCAAAGCAGTGAGATCCGTCAACTAGTCACTAATGATTCATGGAAAGCAGTCACTAAAAATTCTTAATTCATTCATTAGCTGTAGTTCATTGACTTGGGTTTGGCAATAGAGCTGGAGGAGCTGGCTGTGTTTTCTTCATAAAAAGACAATGTTGGGACTACATTCTAACATATCAACTTGCTCTTATTCCTTAAAGATTATTCCCTTTCAGTAAGTACTTCAATGTTTCGTTTTGCAGAAGGCTGCTTTAGAAATACATGTATGAGAGCTCCCAACAAAAGGATTTCAGCTAGTCACTCGTTGAGGCAACTGTAAACTTTATCAATCTAAATATTACGCTTAAGTTACAAACAGCTCTATCAGCTGAGAAATGAAAGCTGGCTCCTGTGCAGCAAAAGCTGACCTGCTGACAGTAAGAGGGTGACCAACACCCTGGTGGTGCCCTCCATGTGCTGCTCCAGGGGCCCTGTTTCCAGTTAAATGACCTGCGCCCAGACAGTGACATTCCCCGTCTGGAGTCACTCAGCATCTGTGTAATATCCATGCACATGGCAGATGCAACAGGAGACAACCTGAGGCCAGAGAGGAGGTAGAATTTCAGAGAACAGAACCTCAGCCGCCAGGTGATCGGTGGAGCAGTGGTAGGAATAATACATGAGCTCCCCGTCAGTCTGGTACAACTCAGCTGGGACCTGTCACTTCACTTCCCACTGATCCCAATTCCAGCTGCTCTGCTGGAAGAATTCCTATGACCCAGCAGCCCGATAGAGGCCTTGGGAAAACCAGGATATGGGGGTGCTTTTGGGAGAAACAGGCACGGGGGCTTTCTGTTTCTGTAAGGCCTCGAGGGTCTAGTGTGAGACCACAGGACACTGATGCTGGCACCATCATTAAAGGGCAACAAAATGGTTCTAAGGAAATGAAAGAACATTCCAGTCCATTTCGGAGCAGATCTGTAACACCAGAAAGGCCTGAGCTGCACGAACCTTTCCCTACAGAAAAGTGAATTGAGCAAAAAAGGGACTTTAGCACTGCAGCTGCATAGCAGGAGAGAGTTGCAATGAGGCTTCTTTCCCTGCCCCAGGACAGCACAGGGAGATGTGCTTGTAAGGAGGGTTGTTTGTATAAATAAATGTTCATTCTTGGCAGTGGAATGCAAACTATGCTGAAGGGCTGGAAACAGACCACTTTGTAAAGCTGAGGCCAGAGCAAGGGAGGGCTGGAGCGGGGCGGTGGGGAGGAAACTCACAGTCATTTTTAGCAACTTGGAGAGTTTCTCAAGCGTGTTTGGCATTTTTAATTATGCTGATGTAGACCCTGGTCCAAGGACAAAAGCAGTCAGGAGCACAGGATAAACAATTAGGAAATTTCATAGCAGCCAGGGAGGGGTGGTGCTGTTTCTGGGTCTGGAGACTACCCTGGAACATGGAACCATCCTTCATACTTTCTAGACAGATGGAATTTGAAAGGCTTGCAGAATCTTCACCTAGGTCAGGAAACTCACATCGTGGGCTTCCCAGCTTCTACTAAAGGCATATCTTTTGATAGCCCACACAGGAAGGAGATTCGGCTGAGCTGCTATTTGTCCAGGTTTCCTGAGGGGTAGGAAACTATCTCCTTATGTTTGTACTGTCTCTGAACCTGTGACTTTACCACGTAAAATAAACTGGTGGTGGAAGAGATCAGCTCTACCGTATCACATCACAGAGTCACGGCCTGTTTGTCTGGTTTCCAGGCTCAGGGCATCCTGCAGCACCCCTCTTTACATGTGTACTGGTGGAAAAGAGCTTCATGTGTGTAGAGTGGCACAAGGGGCATGTTTGCTGTCGAGCGGAAGCATTTCCGAAGGCCCATTCGGGAGTGGTTTCCGATGCTCCGACGCTCCCCTGCTCTGGGCTCTGTGGGACAGGGCTGCTGTGGAGGTGAGGAGAGGAACTCGTATTCTCTGTGAGCTAATGGAAACTCACAGAGGAGGTATCCAGCTTTTGGGCATGAATAAACCATCAAGGTTATGAATTATTCAGTGCTCATCCCTCTAACATGTGCTAAATTCAGACTCAAGAGGCAGCAGCCCTGGTGTGGGGGTTTTCTTTCTAAATATTATGGATGTGTGACAGGTTAAGGAATTGAAAGATTCAACTGAAATGATAAGAAATAAGATTAAAAGAATAATGTTTAAAAACAGCAGTAAAAAGCTGCTTGAAAGAGTTGGGATACCTCAGGCTGGTGTTACAGTGGCCAAGTGGTAGTGTTGAAGTAAGCCATCCACAATAGAATCATCATGGGAAACAGGAATAAATAGCAGCTTGGGAAATTGGAAATACAGGATGGAGGGAAGAGCTGGAATTCTGGGCACAGAATCCCTTCAGAAGCTGACCCAGTCTCCTAGGATCCTGTGCCTAACACAAAAAAACCCACCTGGATTTCTCAACATGTGATCTTGGTAAAACTTCTTGGATAATTCACCATTGTTGGCCTTAAGATGTGTTGTAAGATCAATATCTTTGCCCTGTGGTGCTTTTTAAACATTCTATTTATTATGAGCTGAAATGGCTTGAATTAAGAGAAGTATTGGGTTGGAAGGGCCGGAAGGATGTCACTGTTAAAACTGTATTGCTGTAATGACTTTAATTCTACAGACCTGTGGCCCAGGTTAAAGCAGGGGCAAACCACAATCCCTATGCAACAGAAGCTGAGCTTAGAAGGCTGCAGTGAAGGGCTGCAGTTGTGGTGCAAGTTGCAGGGGGTATAATCAAACCAGAGATAAACCCAGACTACTCCAACTCAGGCTAGAAGAAAAAACTCCCCCCCTCATCCCGTATTGAAGAGCCAGGAAATGGCTGGTTCATCCCTCACAGGAAATGAGTCACCGAAAGCATCGGCTGAGACAGGGAAGTTCTGAAACAACAGGGACTGATAACAACAGACTCTGAATGCAGCAAGCCCCTCATCCTGCCACTGAAAGAAGGAGAGAAACGTAAAATGGGAGCTCTTGTGG
The DNA here is from genome assembly GCA_039877255.1 of Loriculus beryllinus. Taxonomy (NCBI): domain Eukaryota; kingdom Metazoa; phylum Chordata; class Aves; order Psittaciformes; family Psittacidae; genus Loriculus; species Loriculus beryllinus. The sequence goes on from JBCJKH010051177.1 coordinate 15,257, forward strand.
TTATCCTTGACATGTGAAACTGCTCTAAGTGCTTGCAACACAGGAAATGCTGCAGGAATAGGCTGGCAGTGCTGCTGAAAGGTGAAATTGCAATGTGCAATGGGACACTAAGAGAACGCCAAGTGCAATTCTATGTGCTTGTCAAGCATTTTTCAACCTTCTCCCTGGAAAGGGGCCTCAAAGTGCTGTGATGACCATGGCTGTCATGAAACTCCTGCTTTGGCAATGAGGCAGAAACAGTTCCTTCTATCAGTACTAAGCATATAGATCCTGGGAAGAATGCTCCTCTTGCTAGCAATGTGTACTGCTGTAATATCACGTGTCTGTAGGTAAGGAAGGAACTTTTCTTGAGCGTTGGAACTGCAGCCAACTCTCCAGTGGGAGTTTTCCACCTCTTGTTTTCAGGTTACAGACAGAAACGTTGGGGAAAAGGGGAAAAAAAAACCCCTTTGCTATAGTTTGCAAATGAACACTGTTCTCTAAAGTGTCCTGCAAGCATGGAGCTATTTTAAACCCACAAAGGAAAAATGGCAGGAACAGAGTATTTCTTGTTTCAGCATTTTGTTGGTTTTCTCTGCACGGTAAATGAAATTCCAAGAGATAACAGAAGCAGGAAGGGCTTAAAGGAGACAAATCTGGGTGTACCCCACCAGGGCCTTTGGAGCATGTGAGTAACCTGAGCTGGAGGGTGGGACCGTTGCGCTGGGTCCTACTAAAGAGCCTGATAGCTGTTTTCTCCTTTTCTCCCTCTTGGTTTCTTTCTTATGGCCGTTTTACTGGGATTTCTTTCTCAAAACAACCCAGAAGAGACAGGCAAAATGGCTGCTGAAACGTTGCACAATCAGCATTCCTGCTACAACTACACAAGCTTGCTCCTTGAAGGAGTCTTTTAAGCAAGGCCACAGCTGCACAAGGGAGGTGTTGGAAAAGCAGGAATTCTTTGATGGCATCCACCTCTGCTTGCTTTTCCAAAGATACCAGGCAAGCAGCTGGTGCATGCAATGAACTAATATCAAGAACAACTAGTGATCAGTATCTAGCATTAAGGATTGTTTTCTAAAACCTTTGTGTCATGCTCAAGGTACCTTTCTTTAGGGAACACTTCTTTATAAGAGGACTGAGGTCTCCTATATTAAAGGGGGTGATTATGTCTCCATACCATCCTCTGCTCCGGAGGAGTTTCTTACTTACAGTACATAAAGCAGGTGATTGGGATGGGAAGATGAAGTGAAACACCTCCATGGGAAACAGCTTGAAACCAGGCAGACTTCAAGCAGGTGCCTTGTGGCTTTGAGCTGGGTGTTAAGTTCCTGCTCTGCTTTGATCCAATCACTTTATCTCACTGGCTCTCAGCAACTCCAAAGTGGGTCGCATAATCCCATCATTTTCCCATTCTTTGCCTCATCTGAGTTGTAAATTTCTTATCTGTGGCCTTTCATATGCAGTACCCAGCACAATAACTTTGGTTTCAGCGGGGGCCTTCAGCTGCCTGGAGCAAGAGGTAAGAACCTATTTTTCTCTATTTTAAACTTTATTGCTGGAACAAGTTGGGGAGCCCAGTAAACCAAAGATAGGAAAATGAGAGCTACCAATGTCAATGACAGTGAGCTGCTGTCTGCTCCTGGCCATCTGAGCATTGCCGGGCTCGCTGAGAAAGCAACCAACACAGGTTGGGAACAGATAGGAACCAGCACAGTAATATGTGCTTGGGAGAAAATAATAGATGGTTTCACTTTTACCACTTTTTACTCTATATTCATGTGCCTAGTGTATGCTTCAGAAAGAAAGGAGGCTACAAAACACGTCTGAGCCTGTCAAAGCTACCTGCTCTGAAGCAGAAACACTGCCCAAGGATAAGACTCACGATTTCAAGTGCACTGTGGCTTTCAAATCCTCTGAACTTTCCTATCTATCCCTGGCGTGCTGTGTTGCAGCTCAGGTGCTTCCAGTAGTGGCACTGCTCTGTGTTAGTGCTTTACTGTTGCTGGGCACTGACTGGCAGAGCTGTACAAGGAGTGTGGGGGGGCTGCTGAGGGATGAAGGCTCCTTCCTGCAATAAAGACCTGTATTATGTTGCCTGGAAACTCTCAAAAGAGGGTTGCAGCTAGCAAAGCGAGGTCACTGTGGGCTTTGCCTCAATGCTACACAAGGGACGAGGTTTGGGACAATTAATTCTTGTGCTGCACTCAACAGAGAGGGTTATGACAAGTGAGGCAAAGAACAGTAGAATTCCCAGTGAGCAAATATTGTCTATGTTTAAACAGAGACACACAACATTTCATTAGCGTCCATGGAGAGGAACCAGCCGTGGCCTTGGGGCGCAGATCCCGAGGTCTGCTCAGCCTCGAACAGGACCCAGCTCCTCGTGTGCCTGTTCCTGCAGAGGAACAAGGTAAAACCAGCCCCGTTCCCAATGAGGACCAGGCTGAGGTCTGCTCCTCCCTTCTGTTTTGGGGAGCTTCACCTCAGTGAGCTCAAGGATCATTTTGAAGATCTAACCCATGCAAGTCCATTGTTGTATACTTCAGTTTACCAGAGATGGCCTAGCAGCTGAAGAGCAAACCTTCTAGAGGTATGAAAATGCCCAAAGACCAGAAATCTATGGATTTTACCAGAACGTCTGCGCAAGTGAAGCCCTACTGGCAATGCCACATATTAAGAGTGAAACAAGCTGATCTACTTAACCACTGAGGTTCACCTGACTGGAAGAAGAGCTGCTTTTGTCAGCAAACAGTGTCGGAACTGTAACTTAGGACAAAATATTATCCCGGTACCTGAGCAGAGCAGGTAGGTGTTGTGCCTTACCTTATGGGTTCTCTGTCTCCCCACCGGATAATCTTTATCCTTAAGACATTAACTGCAATTAACCACTTTACCTTGTATGTCAAATGAAACTGTTAAGTGCTGTTGAGCACCAGACGGGCGATGCTCAATCATTCACCTCACTACTGCGACGAGCCCGCGCTCCCTCACCCAAGATGGCAACCGCCGGGACCGCGCCGCTTCCTGCCCGCGGCCAACATGGCGGCGGCGACAGCGCCGCCGCTCCCTGACAGCAACACAGGAGCTGCCCGTACTCAAGATGGCGCCCAATGCGTTCTCTCCATGCCCTGCCCCCAATCAAGATGGCGGCTCCGTGTGGCGTCTCGGCCTCCTTCCCGCTCTCAAGATGGCTCCTCCCAGCCGCCTACCGAATGGGGCCGCGCACCGGCGCTTAGCCCCGCCCCTCAGCCCGCCCGCAGCCAATAGGCTTCGCAAATGGCGCCAGCGCGCCAACCGTGGGAGGCGGGCGCTCCCCGCCCCTGCTATCAAGATGACACCGGCGGTAGCCAATGGGGCGCTGGCGCGGGTGAGGCGGGCCGGGCGCCGCCGCCATTTTGTGAGTCTATAACACGGAGCGGTTGGGCTCGTTCCTGCTATTCCGGCGCCTCCGCCCCGTTCCCGACGGGTCTCCTGCGTGTGCAATGGACGGGTGAGTGCCCGCCGCACCGGGCCTCGGCCCGGCACGCACCGCGCTGGAGGCGGCGAGCGGCGCTGCCGGAGCCCAGCCGGGGTGCGGAGGAAGGGGGGCGCCCCCTGAGGCGGTGAGGGGGGGGCCGAGGGTGCGGCCGGGCGGCGGCGGGGCGGGACGGGGAGACCGCGGTGGCGGTGCCCGGCGGGGCGGGACGCGGCTTTTCCGGAGCCCCTCGCCCGTGCTGGGAGCGGGAATGGTCCCGATCCCGCCACCTCGTGCGCTCCATCTCCCGCCCCCCGACTCCGGCTCAGCCGCCGCCTCGTGTCCGCGTCTCGGCCATGGTGGTGGGGGGGGGGGGGTGGTGGTGGTGGTGGGTCCCGGCCGCGGTTCGCCGCCTCGTCCCCACCGGGGTTGGGCGCGGGGAGCGGTTGAAGCCTGGTGTGGGTGTGAGGCTGCGGCGGGGCCGGCCCGGCGGCTGCCTCCGTGGCGGCTCCGCGGGTGGGATCCGGGAGCGGTGGCACCTGACGGGGGCTTCGGTCCTTTTGTCTGGGTTCGCTGTTGCGAGCGGCCCCGGGAGGAGCCTCCACCGCCGCCATACCTGGAAGCGCGGGGCGAGCCCAGACCTGCGCTCATGCTGCCCCCGCGCCTGCAGACATGAGCCTGTGCCTGTTGGGCTCCTGCCGCTCCAACAGAGTGCGGCTCTTCCACCCTTTCACCACCACCTCGCCGGCTGTCTCGCGTGTAAACTGATGGCAACTCCGTCCCGAACTAGGGCTCCATCTTCTTCTTGGTATCTTCAGTTTTAGTGAGCTGATTCGTGTGGTTAAAGTACTTCGAACTCCCCACCCCACCCCGAGTAAGCGGTTTGTTTTCACAGAGTCTTAAGCACAGGAAGCCCAAATGAGTGCCTCCTCGCTTTTTTGCCTCCAAACACTGGGGTGGTGAGAGTCAGGCGCAGTCACATGGCTGCGTTTTTTCTCCTTAACGCATTAAAAAAGTGGCGTCTCCGTGTTTTTTTTCCATCTAAAAGCCCATAAGAGCTGGGCTTCTTGCAGATTTCATACTCCAGGGGTTGCTCGGCTGCTTTTTAACAAGTTGCTCACCTCGTTGGGTATCAAAAATAAAGCTCCAGCATGTCAGATCAGGCGTTCTAATGGCAAACCCGGTTGGTTACCAGCTGGCTTCACCGTAGTTCTGAGGCAGGCTGATTTACTGTGCGTGTTAAAGCAGTTGGTATTTGAATGGAGATGGCTTAGTATCATCTGAGCCTCAATCACCCCATTATCTTGAATCGGGTTCCCCCATGGAGGCTGTTGAACCTCCAAAAGCTGCTTCTGAAGGTGGTTTTAGGTCTTTGCCTCCCTCCCTGTCCCCTGGTTGCTTCCATCTTCTCCCCAAACCGATACAGTTGAGCCCGGCTGAGTAAACTGCTTTGATAAAACACACAAAGAGTTAACAGAGGGAAAACGCTGCTTTGGAAAATAACCTCGAGGTTTTGTTGGTGCTGCTGGGTTTTTTTCCCCCCTCGTTGTGTAGGAATTCAATGCAAAAATACCTCTTTTAGATAGGGGCTTTATTGCCAGTTCTTTTGGAACTGGAAAAGGCTTTAATTCCCTGCTTCAGGTTGATAGAGGACAAGAGGATAAAGCTTAAGATGTAATAATTTATTGGGGTGGAGGGGGATGTGAATGGGAAGTACACTGCACATTTCTGGAGTCAGACTTCTGCCATACTGTTGCTGCTTGTTCCGTGTGGTCATTTGTTATCAAATGGGCTTCCCTGATAATTCCAGTATTCCAGGAATTGATAATTCTTGGCACATCAACCAGCTCTTCCTGCTGGAGAGTTTGAAATGCTGTCCCCTGTTAAACAGTACTTTTATGTAAAACATTTCCTGTGTGAGAGGCCCACAGGAGGAACAGGAAGTGAGAGAAACTGCTCGGGGGTAAGTTGGAGAGTTTGGGGAACTCTGGAGATTCCCTGGTGCTCTTCTCATGTGCTGGAAATCCTGCTTCTTTCAGAAGGCTGTGAACCTCACTGGGCGAACGTGTGAGTTTTCACTCAAGAAACTTGTCCTCGGAGTCCTCGTTGGTATACCATGATGCTTTCAAGTGCTCTCTGCAGATGGGTTTGATTAGTTCATTCCCGCTGGCCCTCTCAAGTGCACCAAACCCCATCTACGCTCCATGGATCCCGGCGTTCTCCTTGCATGGAGCCGTCTTGAAGGAGTTGGCTTGTAGTGGGGGGGGAGGAGAAGGAAAAAAGGGAAAAGAAGCTATCGCATGGCTTTGTGGCCACAGCTTCGGCTCTGAAGCGCTGGGTTGTGATGACATGGCAGGTTGGGTTGGAGGAGGAAGTCTGAGGAGCTGAGCTGGCCTGGACTGGTGTGATGGCGTGTTTGTGGAGCAGGGGAAATGGGAGTGACTCAACACGGAGCAGTATTTAATGGCCTGAGAAGTTGGATGCAGGCGGGTAGGGCAGGAAGGACCAGGAAATGCGAGTTCTCTCTGCCTTCAATCCCTCTGTATAGGCTTGTTCTTAAGTACTTCAGGCTTCACGCTGCTGGTTTAGGAAGGGCTGCCCTGCCTGGTGCTGCTCTGCTATGTTCCTTTAGAGTTGTGACAGGTCTGTTAACTGCTCCTGGATCCTGTACTCTGAAGTTACTGTTAGCTTTTGGGAAGGCAGGCATTGGAACAGCCTGTTTCTGCGGTTACTGTACAGTTACTGCACTGAACTAGGCAGTGCTGCATGTATGTCAGTCTAAAATGGTCATTTCTGCTCTGTTTTGTGTTGCTGCTTTACAGTGATTTGGAGTTTCTTAAAAATGTACATACATGATGATGTTCAGTGCAAGGATAAAACTGGAATCCTGGAGCACTCTTATAATTAGGAGTAATGTGTAAGTGCTGGAATACTCTGGGACATTACCCAGGTACCATACAGCAAGCTATAGACAAGGCATTCTGATGCCATTGGGAAAGAAGCTGCTCTAGGGCCATGTGTGTGCTGCTGGTGTGAGGTGCCTGAGGTACAGCTCAGGTACAACCATGTTGTTTATGATGTTAGTTAATCAGGAAGCCTCATTGTAGAAGATTTAAGCGCTTATGGTAGAGTTGAATAACTGCTTAGGTTTGGGGTTTTTTTGTTCCTTGAGATTTGTGTTAGGGAAAATACTGTTTGTTTTTCCAAGTAGAAAGGAATTGATAGAGGAATGTTATCTACTGTCCAGGCAGACTCCAGCCTGGAAGTTGCCCACATCTCTCCTATGCCCCTTTAGTCTCACTACCAACGCAAGGATTTTGCTCCAGAGCCTCCTTAGAGGTTTCCCCTTTACAAACCAGGGGGTTAAGAACTGTAGAAGTGAATACTTTCGATGGAGTTGACTCTTGCTTGGTCAGAGGTGGTGTTGGAAGTGAGGTACCTGTGGGGTTTGCTCTTGGCCCCTGTGAGCCCTTGCAGAAGGAACAAGCCCCATGCTAAGGAAGGGAAGAGCTGTGGGTTTCTAGCACTGCTGGGTCTTGGGTCTCCACCATCACCATCTAATAATTTTCCTTTGTATAAACTGTCCTTGGCTCACTTGCAAAGACAACTGTGCACTTTTGACTTGCTTTTTTTTCTTACTGCTGTAAACTATGCTGGATATTTGTGGCAAACCTATCTAACTTTTTTAATCCTTTTCTTTCTTTTTTCTACAGCATTGTCCAAGATTTAACAGTTGGTACAAAGGTAGGCACTTCTCACTTTTTCTCTCTTTTTACACTGCTCAGCATCTGACCTTGTTTTAGCCTCACCAAATGTAGATCTTCAGCTTTAAAGGGTTATTTCTGGTCCCACGTAAATTGGTTGCAGCCAGAAGGTAATTTAGTTTCATGTGCATTGAAAACTTTTATTATGGCACAGCATTTAGCTCTTGGCATTTGGACATTGATTATCAACTGTCAGAAAAGAACTTTATTGCATTTAGAAACAGCCCTTTCCCCTTCTAAATGTCAAGCCATGTTTGTTATTTGTATGCTAGGCATTGCTTCTCGATGGAGAAATTGGGCCTTTTGAGAACTCAATTTCCTTTGTTTATGTGAATTCCTGTTCAGTTGTATGTCAGAAATCCTTCTGTCCCCCTTCCCCCCCCATAGTATTTAGTTGTTGGTTTTTATCTCTTGTGAGTACAGTAAATATGACCTTCATCCTTCTAGTCTCAGGTTTTGAAAGTGCAGACTTAGCTCTGAAACTCAGAGTGCTGACAGGAGCCTCCTTATCTGCAGTGCTTAGTAACAGGCTGTTGTGTTCCAGGATAAAAGCTGGGGCCTGTGAAATGGTCAACTGGAATGTGCGGGATAGACTGGCACTCCCTCCCTCCTGCATTAAAGGGTTTCTTGTTCCTTCCTGACTATTGGAGCTAATGCTCTGGGATCAGGATTACAGTAAGTTTAGCCCTTGAGTTCCTTCTGTTAGATGGTATGTATGAGTGTTGGCCTTTGGCTTCTTTAATGGCCCGACTTGTGTGGTGTTAGCATCTCCGTTATGAACTGAGCAGTGTGGTGACTTGGAATAGGCTGGCGGAGTGGCTGAAGTAGAGGTGAGCTCTGTTAGGTCTACATGAGTGAAGAAGGAGCATTAGAGAGAACTTGCTCTTAAACAGCAAATAGGGTTTTGTGCTGGAAGTGCAAAATTCGATGTCAGCTGCTGTTGGGTTAAGCATAAGCATGGTTTAGGGTTTGAGGGGCATCAAATGCATGAAGGGGGCTTGGTTTAATAGCTGTAGGGGGAGGTTATTTTCACTTTTCCTCATATGAGAATCTGAAATTGGAGTTAATTGTAGTGCCGGGATAGTGTGGTTCTGCTGTGAGGAACTCAGTTTGACATCAGAGGAGGAGGAGGGAAGGCTTCAGCCTGGGCAGTGCGGTTGGTTAATACTTAAGAGCTATTGTACAAGGTGGAGTAAGTCATCCCTTGACCTGCAGAGCAGTTTGATCTTCTAGTTAACTGATTAATCTAGGTAAGAGTCCACTCAGTTGGTTTTAACTGGGTAATTTGTAGCTTTAGGTTTCTGCAGCTTTAAGAAGTGGTTTTGCACAACTCAACTTCACCAGGAAGCTTCTGAAGCTGTAATTGTCCTCTTGGTGAATCTTCAAGCTTCCGGATATGGGATTGCCCAGCTCATCACTCCCATCTGTGGGGTGATTGCAGTCCCTAGTGCATACAGTGTCTAAACTGAGGGCTGGGAGCAATTGCATCCAAGGGCTTCTGCTCCTCACACAGCCAGAGTTGTAGCCACAGTCGTGGCAGTTGTACCATGGGGCAGCCAGTGGTGGGACCAAAGTGGGCATCAAAGCTGAGGCTTTTGTGCAGTCAGACAAGGGACCAAAGTGGGCATCAAAGCTGAGGTTTTTGTGCAGTCAGACAAGGTGAGTCTTGAGAAAGTTGAATCAAAATTTAGAGTGGCAGAAGCAGAAGGAAAGTTGAATCATCGGGATGAAGGTAAGTTTTAAAATGATTTTTGACATTGCCGTGTTACCTGATGATGTTGGAATAAGTCATTGAATAAACCAGTGTAGCTCATGCAGCAGAACGCTCTTTAATGCTGGGGTGTAACTTGTTGTGTGTGTCATAGATTCGCTCAGTTAAGTCAGAGCCCTTTCTGTGCACAGCTATAGGAGCAAAGGGAAGGCTTCCCTTACAGCTTCCCCACGCTCCTGTATCACTGGAGGTCCCTGCCTGCAGAGCTCCTGCACAGAGAGCTACAGGCATCTCTGCAAAAGCTGTGTCAGTCACTTCTTAAAAGTAGTTACCTTTGTGGTAAGTGTAAAACCTCATTGGCTACAGCTCCTGAGATGATGATGTTGCTTTTTGTGGTGCTTCCCCTTCAACCTGCCCCACTTTGGTTTGCCAAGAGGGAGTTTGAAGGCACTGCAGAATAAGGTTTCCATGATGCCACAGAACCATTTTGCCTTATCTTTGCCAACATAACTACAGCAATGGAGCTCTGTCCATTCACCAGCATTTGTTTGCTCCCTGGAGCATCACTGACATCGCTTCAAGGATTAACTTGCTGCCTCACCTTCAAAGGCAGATGTTCTTTAGAACTGCCTGAAAACATAATGCTCTGGAACTGTAGTTTTGTCATCTCTGGCTTCATAAAGGAATGTCCCAAAGTTGGAGAATTCTCAGACAGGTAGGAAAAGTGCCTGTGATGCTGAGCAGACCTGACCTTAAGAAGTCCCCAGATGTTCTCAGGCTTGCTGCTCAGCACTGCACTGCCTGGTGCTCTGGTTCTGAAGCGGGATGGTCATTGTTCTTGGGCTTCACGTTTAGCCTACTCCACAGGCTCCTTCCTCCTCAGTTTCAAGTGTGTGAATTAGTTTAGGAAGCTCATTATAATGTTGGTTTGGGGCTCTTAATGCACAGCCTTCTGGAATGTTCTACACATTAGAAACACACGAGTTAAGACTTGTTTCTTCCCATAATGTCATTGCTGACTGAAGAGGAAGTATGAACTTAAGATGGAGGCACTGTATTTGAACTCCAGGGTACTGCATCTGACTGTGCAGTTGCCTCTTCTGCGTAATTTGATCAAGATTCCTCTGGATCTCCTTTCCCTGTCTTTATTTTGCCTGGATACCACTACTTCCTCAGGCTCTAACAGTCTCCAAACAGCACTGGTTACTAGAAAGAGTACGAACTATGGTACATCATTATTAAGTGAAACTGTTTCAGTGATTGGAAAGGTCTCAGAGTAATTTTGTAGTTTCTTGGTTAAGTTGAACAGTTGGGGTTTTTTTTTGTTTTTTTTTTTTTTTTTTTTTTTTTTTTTTTAAAAAAGCTGATGCTTCCAGAAGTGATGGCATTTGAGAAGTTAATTTTTAAAGCAGGGCTTGCTGGAGTGTGGTACAGGCTGGCTGCATAGAAGTCATTTGTGATCAAGCCAGGATCTTTGCTATGGGAACAGTAATTATGGCTTCAGGCAGCAGGCCAAGAATGTTGTGAGGAAATTCCAGTCCCCTCCTATGGCTTTGCTTCGAGGCTGCAACAAGCTGGCTCTTGTGGCTGCTTTAACAGGCGTGATCACACATGTAAGCCACATGTTGGTATCAGGGTGCATGGATGGTGGTGTCCTTTGACAATGCCACATCAGCCAGGTTTGATAAAGAGCTTCGTGTGATCTGTGTTCCTGTTGTATAGGATTTGGTGCACCTGTAATGTACAGATACCTGTCCCGTGATGAGTTCTGACACATGGCTACATCTCTGTTACCAGGAGCTGAAGCTGCTGGGTAAGGTGAAATCACTGCCACAGGCTTAGCAGCTCTTTGAGCTGTGCAGAGCAGTTTCTCCATCACATGTAACCTGGGTTTTCATGTGGGAGCCACCTCAAGTTCCTTGCACTTGGAAAGGAAAGGAGCTAGAACTCCGTGTAGGTGAAAAGAAATCAGTGTGAGACTGTAGAAGACAATCAGTTAATGAAATGGTTGTAGAAAATATTTGGGTTTAACCTCAGGCCTCCTTTGCCCTCAATCTGTGATGATTCAAACAAATAGCAAAATACTGAACACACGTGAATTTATTCAACTTTATCTTTAATCCCATAAGCATGGGATAGAGTCTGGGCCCTGAGTCACTGCCACTAGTTTCAAGTAGTGCCAGTGCCACATTTGTTGCCACTTTACACCAGCGAGGAGAGTAAGCATGATTTCAGTTCCAGTCCTATGTAATTCTGGTACAGCTTCATATGAGAACTCGTTGAATACTCTGCTTAGTTCAGCAAGTGTGTGCTGGTAATCCCAGTGCAATGATGGCTCCGTGGTTGCCACAGCAGGTGCCATTATTACACAACCGCAATTTAGACAAGATTGAATTAGTAGTTTCTTGTAAACCTGCATGTTCGGTTTGCTCTGCTCCAGATTTGGACACAAAATGTTCTTTTGTAGGTTCCATTTTCCCAGCATGACTCACCCAGTGGCATTTCTTTGTGATAGTGTTTGTCCTGTGCTTCACCAAGGACCTGTCTGCTCAGCTGCAGGATGTAAAAGCTCAAGGTTGAAGAGCAGTTAAGTTTCAGCTTGGGAACAAAACCTCATAAAGCCTGGGTGTGGATTGCCCTGCAAAGCCAGCGTGACTGCATTGCTGCAGCTCTTGGAGCTCAGGAATTTGGGGCTCTTTGAAATGGCCACACCTTTTGTTTGCTCAAAGGGCAGGTTTGTTTTACAGGGTGTCTCCATAGTAGCAAAGACTGAGAAAGAAAGTCAGGGAGGGGCTGCTGGGGTGAGTGGGTTGAGGAGCTGGTAATGCACCTTATTGCACAACCTAATGCTGGGCTGTGTGAGCAGCTGCTTTCATATAATGCCCGAGCTTCCAGTGTCTGTACTGACAACCCCATCTTTGTACACTAGAAATGGTATCAGCTATTGTGGCAGTACACCTGGTAGGACACTTCTCCTAAGCACTGAATTCTTTGCAGTGCTCTGACCGACTGACCTGGTTTCAAAGGTGCAATGTGTGTGTGTAGCCAAGTATGCTATTGGGAATCTTGGTGGGAAGTGTGCCATGCTGGCTCTTTGGGAAAGGTATTGGATTCAGTCTTGTGCAGGCAGGAGTGAGGTTAGAACGACTTCAGAGGCTGTAAGTGGTAGGTGACATTGCTTGGCCCCAGCTAAACAGTGTAGTTAAAAAAGGACCTACTCAAGGTCTGCCAGACAGGCTGCTGCCTGCACTGCAGATTGATTCCAGGGATGGAATATACCAGCTACAGGGCTGGATTTAATCTGACAAATGCTGCAGGTGTTGCTCTATTTGAATTGGTACATAAAAATCAGCCACAAGCTCTTCGAATGAAATTGGTATTTCCCCCTCCACCACCACCCCCCTCCAAAACTGTAGGTTCAGATCAGATCATGTAAGCTGTTTGGTAGCAAGAGTTTAAGTGACACTGAAGATGGACAGCAGCATCCTGCAGTGTCTCATTTGGCCCAGGCCTGCTATCTGCTGGGTCTTGAAGCTCCCTTGTGTTGATCAGACATTTCCAGCTTCACTGAGACTAAAGGAGGATGCAGTTGGTGTGCTGTTTGTGACCCAAATGGCAATGTTCTTCACGCTGCTCTACCTTTACATGACTCAAAAGTGATGGGACAGGGAATAACAGGAGGGAGCCTTGCTGGAAGCCAGTCTTGTGGGGAAGACAAGGAAAGCTGGCATCCTTCAAGTGGTTTAAGGTTAGTTTCATTCCCAGCTCTTGAATCTCTCAGCAAGAAAAGCTGGAGTGTAACATGAGTGTGAATGATGTCACCAGCCTGGATTTCTCAGCTCCTTTGCAAACCGACTGGAGCTGAGCATTGCATCGTGGAGCACATTCCTCTGGGGCTGAGCTCATATGAGCCCTCGGAGCATACCTCAGCAGCGCTCCCATTCTTTCTGAGCTCAAAGACACGATGGTTTTTGCTTCTTTCATCAAAGCAAAGGGTCGGTGTGAGCTTTCCCGTGATCCCTGTGTCATTTGTGCAGAATATTTAGGTGGCCTTTTACTGGCTCTAAAATCATCTTACAAACTTGGGGCAAAATGAAGTGGAAGAAGGATGCTGGTATGCTCTGCCATGAGACTTGTGACAGGCTTTTTATCTGAATTTAAGCAAACCAAGGACTTCCAACAGTCTGGATTTTTGTTGATTTCTTCCTAGAGGAGGGTTTTCAAGGTGCTTTGCTTCCTGGAAGTGCCTTTTAGGTGATGGTCTGTACGCTACCTATGTTTACCTTGTTCTGCATGAGAAGGAGAGATACTGCTATTGCTTATCACTGGAGCAGCTGTGCAGTCAGGGCTGGGAGTGCTGCTGCTCTTTGCAGGGTTCCTCATGAGCCAGAGGTTTCCTGCAGCACCTGGGTTTGGCTCTGCCATCTTCCTTCCCATGATCAAGGGTTACGTGGGGCAGCTGTAGCATGTATAGATGTGCTGGCAGAAGTTGTGACAATCTGTGGCTTCACTTCAAACCGTGATGACGTTCAGGTAAAATCCTAGGGGCAATGGGACAATTGAGAGTTGCTTTTTAAGCTGGGAAAGCCTGGCCAAAAAGCTGTGAGAGCTTTTTGGTTAAAACTAAAGCAAAAAGATTAAAGTTCCTCAAAGTTAACGCATAAAAATAGGAACTATTTGAAATCTACCTTGCCTTTAACTCAGAAAAGGGAACTAAATCGTTGATGGCAAAACTAACCGGAGCAGGAGTGTTGGGAGTGAATGAATGCAGCTTGAGCAGTCGTAGCCAGGAGTGCAGATGAAAAAGGTTGCTGTCATAGAAACACTCCCAGGCCAGGTTCTGCCTGGTGATTCTGTGGTGGGAGCAGCCTGGGGAGGAGCTGCAGAACGGGGATTGTTTCCTATGACCAGGAAGAGGAGGTATGTTTCTTCAAGTGAGGGCTGCTGTTTGCTGTAAGCACAATGTTGCTGCTGCAACAGAATTGGCTCAGTGAATGTCAGCAGGAATCCGTGCCTCTTATGAGGGCAGGGATGAAGATCTGAAGAGCTGTCTTGAGTTGTTGCTGCATGGTTGGGTCTCCCCATGGAAGGAAGTCGAGGGGTGGACGTGTGGGTGGGTGCTGGTGAGCTGCTGTTTGTGTGGTTTTAAACCCGAATAAAATAATACCTCAGAATCAGTTGCGTTTGTCTTGGCTTTCCCAATATCAGTCAGGACACTCAATGGATGTGGTGGTGGTGGAAAAACTCTTCTAAACCTTTTCCAAGAGGCAGGCTGGCTTTGGATCCTCCCTAGAGATTTCTCGGGGTTATCTGAAATAAGCTCCAAGAGCAGCAGAGGAGGAGCAAACACTGCTGAAGAGTCGTCCTTGATGCAGCATCCTGTGGCTGGAGGAAGTTTGGCAGCACCATGTGCTCAGCGTTACTCCTTGGTGTAACTCCTCAGTGCGTGGTAAGGCTGCCCTAGAAAAGCGATTGCTTCAAAGAAAGCCTGTGTGGAAGTTTTGGTCTAACTGTACAGAGTTCTGCATGTACTGCCTGTGAACTCCCTTGTGTAGAGAAGAGTCCTTGGAGCAATAGTAGTTTTCCAATTGCTGTAGCCTTCCCTCTTTGCTTGCATGTACTTCCAGCTGGGAAGCTTACAAATTGCCTGCTGTTGCTTTTGATGTGAAACAATTGTCCCCCTCTGCCTCCTGGCTCTGGGTGTAGTAGGCAGCGGGGACTGTCTCCAAGATAAGAGGAGAGTGGATTGAAATGGCTCTTTCATTAAAGCAACATGAACATGTGGAGCCCAGCAGCCAGAAGCATTCTTTGTCTGTGTGCCCTGCAGGTAAAGATTGCAATATGGGAGAAAATGTTGCTATTGAACAAGTCATCAGGAAAGTGAAATTCAGGGAATTTGAAATTCTTTCCATAATAGTATAAATGTTTGTTTTTCCAGTTTATAGTTTCCTGGTGTTGCCTCCATGAGAGCCAAATATGTGCCTGGCTTGTTCTCCTGGTGTTGCTGTGCTGGATTGCAGGGGCTGCCGCTGCACAGATGCATTGTTTCCTACTGGGAGTGCTGGAGTTCTCTGTGCTCACAAATGTACAAGCTGCTATTCAGGAACCCTTTCGCTACAGTTCAGGGCCCATTAAGACCTCATGTGAGGGGTTTCATGAGGCCAGTAAACACTTGTCTGCATTGGGAGGGCTTTTGTCTGCTGCTGGCTGGTGCTTGTAAATAGCTACCAGTTGTATTCCAGGCCTCAGAGTAAAGCCATGCCCAGAGTGGCTGCAGGAGCTCAGGCACAAGAGCGTTTTTACAGTAAAGTGCTGGTTTTTTTTTTTCCCTTTACCTGTGGATTTATGCATGAACTTGAGTCATCAAAAGGCTGGGATCACAGGGAATAGCCTCCCGGACTAGCTTGGGGAATCCAAGTACTAATTAGAAGAGCTGTAAAAAGGCCTGTTCCTAATTCCTGCACCATGTCAGGAGGGAATGACCTCGCTGTTGGCCACAGCCTTGGTGGAGCCTGGTCAGTGCTGCAGGTGACCAGCAGCAGTGCACGAACCACGGGTTGGAACCTGGCCCTAATTCCTTGGATTCAAGAGATCAAAGTCCTTGAG
>JBCJKH010051177.1:30873-53664 GCA_039877255.1 Loriculus beryllinus
GTCCTTGAGCCCGTCTTTTGAAGAGCCAGCAGTGAGTAGTCAAACGAGAAACACAGGGTTTGAAAGCACAAGTGGTGTGTCTGCTCTGCAGTGAGCTGGGGCTCTTCTGTGACCTACTTCTGCCTGTGTGCTGGGAAGGGAGCGGGGAGCTGCTGTTGTCACACAGATAGTGTTTCTGCAGGTGCTGCCACATCTAGGGCATGGTGGGTGATGGAGTGTCTGGTAGCTACAAGCTGAAGCAGGACATGTTTCCATCAAGATGGGGGGGTGTGCTAAACAAGGCAGGCATGAGCTCTGTTCATTTTTCTGCTGGTGAAAGCCTTTGACTGGTATTTCTCTGCAAGAGTAATGTAGAGAATTGTGAGCAGATGCTCCTTTGTGTTGCATCTGTATTACTGTGTTTGCTCACAGGTTACAATGGGATTTGAGGTTGTTTTGTGTAATGAAGCCATCCTGATTTTAAGCTGTGTTGTGTGTATAAGCATCGATTGTGCTAAGAAGTGATTTGTAGTCTTAGTAGTATTTTTTGTAGCTCCTGCTTGAGTTAGACTAATGTAGGGTGGCTTGAAGGCAGTTGGGCTGAACGACTTTTGTGTGAGCAGATGGAATTACACCTACAGCTCCTAAAAAAGCCTGGAACAAACGTGTTTCTAAAGCTCTGCAGTATCAGGGGCTGTTGTCTAATCCTAGTAGGAGCGGTGTGGTTTGGAATTGCTTTGTCAGATGTTTTCTTCCTCCACAGTGCTGCAGTGAGCAAAGTCACAGAATCCAGATGTTGGGATATGCTGTGCTACTTGTGGGGTTTGGTTTTGCCAGCAGCCACGTTGATGCTGATGTGGAGCAAAGCCTGAGGTGCAGGATAGCAGAGGATGGGATTCTGAAGGTTTAGTCCCTGTGGACCTACATGTGCTTTCTGAGACTTGATGGTGCTGCTGTTCTGGGCATTGTGGCTACAAGATGCCAAACCAGGGACAGTCTGTTCTGTACTAGAATCCAAATTGTTCAGTGTGGACCCATTTCTGCTGTGAAGTCTGAAAAGTAGCTTTTTGCCAGTAAAGTTACATTCCTGTTCTGCTCTTTCTTGGGGTAGGGAAGAGATCACATCTTTGTTTCTTGTAGTTGCATCTTCTGCTGGTAACCGGAGATTAAAACTAGTCCATAATGGCCAAGTCACACACAGTTTTGGCCTGCTTCTGGTAACTTGTCTTTTGCTTAAGATGTCCTTGCTCCTGGGAACCCTCCTGTGCCCTCAGTGGATGCCAAGGGGCCTGTTCGGTTTGCTCTTCCTCACCTGTGGAACTGTTCTGTTGCATTCACATCTTCCTGGTGTATCTCAGTGCATTTAGTGGCTTTGGACAGTTCAGCGATGCTTCAGCTCTGAAGATCCCTAATGCTTAGTAGAAAGATACTGGATAGTGCTACTCAGTTACTAAATTGGATCTTACTTATATTTAATTTATGGAGGTGAGGTTCACTGCCCACTCTCAGTGTGTTTTCACTTACACTTCAGGTTCTCTACAGCTTAGGCTCAATTGTTCTGCTTTAGGAGGACCTGAATAGAACTCAGTAGAAATGCTCTCAGTTTACCTTTCATCTTTTCTTTTCCAGCGGGGAGCTGACGAGCTTTTCCCTACTTGTGTTACTAACGGACCCTTTATCATGAACGACAACAATTCTTCTGCAGGTAATGTTGCCTCTAAAAAAGAACAGCAGTTTAGAAGCGTTGCAGATACTAGGAGGAGGTCTGGGTTTTAAAACCTCTTTAGTCTTGATGTTTCCTAGGCCTTTGTAGGACAGCGCTGAATAATAATAATAAACTTCTGCCCTATACCCGTATGAGTTTTAGTGGACTGAAGAAAATGGGGGTGGACCAGTTGCTAAAATGATTTTACAGAATTAGAGCATGCAGGTTTTGCTCTAAACCTAAAGTACAGTTGAATGTTCCTACAGTTATTTGGGCTGTATGGAATAGTTTGCTGGTCTCTGGGAGTGTGACCCTATGGAGAAGTCAGGAGTCCCACCCAAGACAGTATCCATGGATGCTCAGTCCAGAGTTCTGCCCTCCGTGCTTGTCAGTGCCTTAAATTGTCTGTCTTGGAGCTACCCTCATGTCCTGCTCATGGCCTCCCTGCCACACTGGGCAAGCTCTGGTGCTGTGCTGTGCTGTAGCAGCCTTTGCCGTGTGGACAATCTAGCTGACTCAAAAGGACAATTTGGCTCCTATTAAGAGTATCACTTGCTTTAAGATGTCCACTTCAAACAGCTTCATTGCTAAGGATGCCAGACCAAGTGAAAAGGATCTGCACAGTGCTGTAGCATCAGAGGCTCAGCACCACACAGAGTAGAGGGGTGGGTGTGTGCTGTAAACAAGCTGTGAAATGGCCACTGGAGGCTTGACTCTATTCTAGGCAAGGACACTTGCTATGTGTCATTTGGCGGGGGGCGGGGGGAGGGTGAGGGTTTGAAGTAAAACCATGTGTCTTCAGATTCTAGTGGAGTTAGACTATGGAATTTCTCTGTAAGAGAGCAGTAACTGGAATGGGCAGCACAGACTGGATGTGAGAAGCTCTGAAGTTTTGGGTAACTCCTTGTTTTTGCAGCTAATGGAAATGACATCAAAAAATTCAAAGGTGATAGAAGTGCTGGAGTCCCATCCCGAGTAATCCATGTCCGTAAGCTCCCCAGTGATGTCACGGAGGCAGAGGTCATCTCCTTGGGCTTACCTTTTGGCAAGGTCACCAATCTTCTCATGTTGAAAGGCAAAAATCAGGTATTGTCTCTGTAATTGCAGGCGGGGCTTGTGGCAAAGGCTCCATGAGTTTGTCATCTGTAAACCAGGCCCAAGTTGTTTAAACAACTGTCAAGTATTAGGAGTCAATAACGTCTGCGTGCTGTTATTTGACTTCTCCATGATTATCCCATGAGCTGTAGAAAATACTATTTTCAGGCTGTGCAAGGAGCTAAGTCCATAATTGCAGGTTGTCTCCTATAATCAGCGTTGTGCCTGGTTTCTAAATTGCAGAACAGGTAAATTATTTGGACAGCAGTGACATGAGTTGGCCTCTTTCACTCAAGCTGCTTTGGCAGTTGAGTAACCACCAGTGTAACTTTGCATATTAAGGACACCTTTACAGGTACAGTGAATTAGGTGGGTAAAGCCAAACCACTCTTGGGTAATGCAAAAGGTGTGCGTTGATTTGGTAACTAAAATTGTCTTGCAAATGAAGGAGTAAAAAGGCAAAGCCAACTTTAATAATCTCTTAAAATACTCTTGTCTTTAATATTAATTTTGAAAATGTGCTTCTGATATATCACCTGCTGTGATTACATGTAAGTACTTAATGGAATGACTTGCCACAATCCCTTAGGCTTTAGTTCTGAAGTAGAAGACTAAAGTCACAGTGCAGTGGGTGGGCTTGCTGCTGCTTAGAGAAGTATGGGAAGTTGCTTAAAAGGACAGGTGTTAAGAATCTGGATGACTGCTGGCTGCTTGTGTTCCTGCAGACACTTCTGCCACTTTCCTAAATACATATAGCATGGAGATCTTAGGATGAGGCTGAAACATTACATTAAATCACTCTGGACAGCAGAGATTCTCACTTGATCTTCATACAGTCGATTCTTAATCCTGTGCACAGAAACCTGCATGGAAATGCAGTTGTGAAAATCAAATCCAGTTGCAGTTCAACTGGAAGTTCCTCCTAAAGGCAGCCATAGCATGATGCTCTTGCCAAGTTCGTGCTGACTCTTGAGCTGCTCTGATGTGTCTTTTGGGTTTCACTTCTGCACAGGCTTTCATAGAAATGAACACGGAGGAGGCAGCCAACACCATGGTGAACTACTACACCACTGTCACTCCAGTCCTCCGGAGCCAGCCCATCTACATTCAGTTCTCTAACCACAAGGAGCTGAAGACAGACAACTCTCCAAACCAAGCTGTTAGTTGTTGTTCTTTACGTTGTTGTATTGGTGGGAGGGAGAGACACTTCTCAGCCGCTGGTTTGAGATGTGCTGGTGGTGTAGGCCTGGGAGGGCTTTAAGATTTGGTTTAACAATCGATGGGCAAAGTCTGTTATAACAGCTTTTATCCAAAGTCTCAGCAGAATCTTAGATGAGCTGCTAAATCTTCCTTCATGTCAGGGAAGAAGATGTGAAGTGAATAGGAGATAGAAGGTGGCTTATCATCCTTT
Source organism: Loriculus beryllinus (assembly GCA_039877255.1). Lineage (NCBI taxonomy): Eukaryota > Metazoa > Chordata > Aves > Psittaciformes > Psittacidae > Loriculus > Loriculus beryllinus. The sequence goes on from JBCJKH010051177.1 coordinate 35,064, forward strand.
AGGTAGAAACAGTGACCAAGTATGGATATGAAGACTTGCTTAATGTCTTCAAGATCTATGTGAAATGAAGCTCTGATGGGGCAAAACTGGAGCGTGCAGCAGAGTGCAGCCTGTTGCTGGGAAGTGCTGGTGTTGAGGCAGGCAGCACAGGAACACAGCAGTTCCTCAAGCTTTGTCTGGGCTGCCTGGAGTTTATGTGCAAGATTGGCTGTACAAAGGGTAAGAAGTTCCCTGTTTTGACTCAGCTGCTCTTGGCAGCCATTCAGGACAGGAACACTGGAAAGAAGTTCAAGTTACTTGTGGCTCCTTATCGGGGTGGCTACCAAGTACACCTAGTTTGCTGCCTCTCACTTTTCAGGCTGAGTTTCATCAGGAGCAGAGCATCTAATGCTGTGCAGATGAAAAGGCTACTTGTGGGTGCATCCAGCAAAGCCAGCACCTGATGCAGGACAGTGAGAGCATCAATGTTGTGTGAGCAGGAGGGACTCTACAGGCATAAATTCCCAGCCAGTTCTTGCTCCTGGATCCCAATACAGATGGGCATTAATCTTATTCAGTCCTGTCAGCTTCTGTAGCATTCTGGAGATGGAGTTTCACCCCAGAAGAGCCTAGCTTTCCCTTTTCCTGAACAGTGGCGTAATTCTGCTGCATCAGTAGATGCTGAGCAAGGTTCTAGCCTTAGAAAGTACTTAAAATAGTACTTGTGCTACTGCTAGTAAGCTGTTTTATTGAGTTAGTGTTTTCACATTGCTCTTACTGATCGGGATGGTCTGCGCTGCCCATGTTTAAAACATGCCAAAGTTAGTACGTTCCCAGCCTTAGGAACCATAAACTGCTCTCTGTGTTGTGCTCACTGCTGAGTTCTAGCAATTTGCAGACAGGAAGCTCAAGGAGAGCTGCATGTGTCTGTTGTGCAAGCACAAGTGTGTGTCTAACAGTGTCTGGTTCTGCAGCGTGCTCAGGCAGCTCTGCAAGCAGTGAACTTGGCGCCGCCGGGGAGCCTGGCGCTGCCGGCCGCTGCCGCAGCCGTGGATGCAGGAATGGCCATGGCTGGCCAGAGCCCTGTCCTGAGGATCATTGTGGAGAATCTCTTCTATCCTGTTGCTCTGGATGTTCTGCATCAGGTAAAACCTGGCACCACACCTTCTTGAAGGTGGTCCTGGAAGGAGGGGTTGTGTTTGCCATTTCTGTGTTCTAACAGGATGTGGGTTTATCTCTACGGTAAAAGCTCTGAACGTAGCTGCCAAAAGTTTTCTGGAGACCCCAACACTTACATGAGATTCCTCTGGTTTTGCTTCCAGTCTGGCCAGACCATAATGTCCGGAGATTTGATTGCTGGTCCATTTTCCTTTTATTACAGTCTGATACAGTGGAAGGGACAAACAGTTCTGTTTTTGGGATGGCTCTTCAAGTTCTGCTTGGGGTTTAGCAGAAGTGGCTGCCTCATGTCTGTCTGCAAGGGTAGGGGGAAACCAATCTTGTGCCTGGAGGTCGTTGGGCAGTAGCTTATTTGGCAAGTTCCTGCTGTAGTTACTTAACTTCGTCTCTGTGTTTAAAATGCAAGCTTGACTGCGTTGAAGCAGCTCTGAAATGCTTGGAAAAGCTTCAGTTTGGGAAGGTGTATATGAACCTTCCTGTGTAATAGTTCCTAACAAACACTGTAATGAGACAGCTGGGTCACCCTGTGTTTTTCTAGTCTGATGCCATGGTGCAAGTATAGTTCAAAGCCTTACATTTTGAAGTTGGAAAGCTAACAAGGTGAAGGAATGATGTTTTGTTTGTGTTTCTACTGATGGAGATCAATATGAGATGAACTCTCTGGAGCTAATGAGATGCAAATACTCTCTTACAGATTTTCTCCAAGTTTGGTACGGTCTTGAAAATAATCACATTCACAAAGAACCACCAGTTCCAAGCCCTGTTGCAATATGCTGACCCAGTGAGCGCTCAGCATGCCAAACTGGTGAGTAGTGTGCTTGCAGTGCCAATACCTGAACTATTTACACTTTTAGGCTTGCTTTTATTAGTTCAGGATCAATGTTTGAAGTGGTTTGGGATGCTGGGTGGTGGAGCACAAGGTTTATGTGAGCATTGCCCATGAGCAGGCATGGTGCAGCTAATGGGAGAAGACTGAAGTGGGGGGGGGGGGATGAAGTGGTGCTTTCTCCACACAGAGTGGGGGATACCTGCAGATGTCCCAACAGAGCCCTGGTACCTGGGATGCTGTAGTACCTTCTGTGTGATCTCAGTGTAAATGCATGTTGGGTAAGGAAAGGTTTGTTTCTTTGCAGTCTTTAGATGGACAGAACATCTACAATGCCTGTTGCACTCTGCGCATAGATTTCTCAAAGCTCACAAGTCTCAATGTAAAGTACAATAATGATAAGAGCAGAGATTACACACGACCGGACCTACCTTCTGGGGACAGCCAGCCCCCTCTTGATCAGACCATGGCAGCTGCTTTTGGTAAGAACTTTTGGAAGTGGGCACAGAACTGGTGCATGTGGCAGTTGGGGAAGGGGAAGGGGATGTAGGCTGGGTGTATTTTCAGGTTGGATGCAAGGAAGAAGTTCTTTACTGTAAGTGTGGTGAGGCGCTAGCACAGAGTGCCCAAAGAAGCGGTGAATGCCCCATCCCTGGCAGTGTTCAAGGCCAGGTTGGACAGAGCCTTGGGCAACATGATTTTAGGGTAAGGAGTCCCTGCCCATGGCAGGGGTTGGAACTGGATGATCTTAAGGTCCTTTCCAATGCAAACCATTCTGTGATTCTGTTGCATCATGCAGAATTGTGGAATATGACTAAGGAGGAAAACTTGGAAACCACTGAGTCAGAGTAATGCAAACTACTAGTAGGCCCATATGGCTATGAGTGCTTGCTGCTGCTTTGGAAGCTGTTCTCCATTTGAGTGAGGACTGGTTGAGGCTTTATCTGGGCTTCTGGTGCCATCTGCTGCTTTGGCAACAGTATGAACTTGGGGTGGTGTCACCTGCACTTGGAAAACTGGGCTGGGTAAGCAATTACAGGAGCTATCAGCTTGTAGTCTGGTCAACAGCAGAGTTAGAAGAATTAGGAATCGTTCTTGTAGTGTCTCGAAGCTCAGTGTTCCGTTTGAGGCATTTTTGAATGCCTGCTTGGTTTAGGGTTTAGCTTGCAACTAAATGCATACGTTGAAGGCCAGACCAAGACATTCCAGCTAAGTCTAGAGGTTTTCTTGCTATTGGGTGTTTGTATAATGTGTATATCTTTCCCAGGTGCCCCAGGAATAATCTCTCCTTCTCCATATGCAGGAACTGGCTTTCCTCCTGCCTTTGCAATTCCTCAGGCTGCAGGTACTGTATTTCGTAAGTTGAAATTTTATATAGATTTTCCGTTGCTGAAGCATCTTGATGATTTAAAGCTAAGTAGCCATATGTTGGGAGGTTAGTGATGTCAATTCTCAATGCTGGCACTTGGACATAGAGGAAATGGTGTTTCAGTAAGTAACCTCAACTAAGAATGCAGATGTAGTACCTCTGGCTGGGGAGTATCCCAGGGCAAAGAGGGAAATAGGGAGCAGGATGGGGGAGTCAGTAAAGGCAACAGTTAAAATAACTGGGAGAGATGGGGAGGGGGGTGAAATGTGTTGAATTTCCTTGTGTGGTGTCCTGGAGAGAGGTTTGAGTTCACTTTGACAGTCATAGATGCGGTCAAAAGCAAGGAATCCTTGTCCATTTTTCCCTAAGTATTTGGAGTAAAGCTGTTGTTTAAACATGACCCATATGACACGCACTGTTGGAGCTGCACTGGCAGTTTGCAGCTCATCTTGCAGGTAACAAATTACCACTGCTTGCTGAAGTAGCCAAGTGCCTGAGGTTCAGGGCTTGGGGTTTAGGTGCTGAACCCGCTCACTGCATTGCCAGGCTAAACAAGGTCTGCTTTGGTTTTCATCGCAGACCAAACTCTGTCGACTTCCTTGATGGAATTTCCTTGCTTATGACAAAGCAGCACAGATCGAAGGGTGGAACTGTTAATGTTTTGTTAATACCCTGTTGGGGGAATATCCTGTGCCACTTGGAGGAGGGATTATATTGATTACTAGTGGTGTTTCTTGAACTCCAAAGCTCTGCCCTTTGGAGGGCTATGCAGCGAGGTGCCAGCAGTTACTGTGAGCAACCTAGAAATGCCTGTAAATAAAACTAATGCTTCTCCATTCCTGAAGGGATGAACTGGTGGTTGCCTACCACCAGCTAATACCTACTGTTAGATGCATGGTTAAAGAACAAAGTGTGTTGGCATGCACTGATTGGGAAGACCCTTCCAAATGCACTGTGTGCGATACCTTTCCTGCACCAGCAGAGCTGAGGCTTGTTTGTGCTGATACTGCTTCTTGTGAGACATGCAGCACATTGTTGTCAACCAGACAGTGCTGAGGCACCTGTTAAGCACCAGGCACTGCAAGAGCAAATCCCATTACAAACCATACCATTTCCTGCAGCACCAGAATTGGAGGCTCCTCTTGCTCTTGGCATACACGGTCACTATGGTGCAAATTATGACTTGCATGTTACAGAAGGTGCTGTTCTCCCTTCTGGTGCAGCAAATACACTAGAGTACATGCTGTTAATTTCTTTACTGGTTAATATTCTTTAATTTCCAGGCCTGACAGTTCCAAGTGTTCATGGAGCACTAGCTCCTTTGGCTATCCCAGCAGCTGCAGCGGCTGCAGCAGGACGGATTGCCATTCCCGGCCTCACTGGGGCAGGGAACTGTGTGCTGCTGGTTAGCAGTCTGAATCCTGAGGTTAGTGGAGTCCTAACTTTACTCGGTTTTTTTCCTCCTTCTATTACCTCTGCTTTCACTTTCTGAACACAGATTGTGCTGAAAGTCATTGAAAGTGAAATGCTGCCATAACCTAAAGGAAATGGCAAAACTAGAAAAGCAGCTGCTGTGCTCTGCCAGCTCTCAAACTCAAAGCAGATCAGTACTCTAGTTGCTGAAGGGAAATGAGAAAGTCCATTTCAAATTAAAACCTTGCTCTTCTTTGGTTCAAAGCCAAGGATGCTGCCTGCCTGCTCTCATCCCATAAAGACTACAATGCCTGTCCCTTCCTCCCTCTTTTATTTGAAGTCTCCCTGCCATTCCCATGGAGTAGTGTCATTTGGGTCACAGAATAATCATGTCCATGCTTTCTTTTCCTTGGCATGTTCTAGTTTTTAATACATTAATTCAGAACTACAGAGAGACTTTGTTCTGACTTTGCTCTTTCTGTGTAGTGTCTGGACGCCTGCCAGCTTGACCTTGTACCTGTGCAGTATTTCCTCTGCCATGTGCTTGCACATTTTCCCTTTCCAAGATTCCTGGAAGTTTTTCCTTAGCTAAACCCCTTAACAGCTCACAGTTTACATTTTCAATTCTACTTAACTTAGTGAGTTGAAATATTTGGATTGCTTTAAAAATACAGCAAATCATATTTGAACAAAAATCTTTCATGAAAGACAGCAGCACAAGAGAATCTGATGTGGGTATCTTGGACTTTACAGTCAGCTTTTGGCTCTTTGTTGGATTGAAAGTGTAGAATCTTCTAGTGTGTGCAGTAGAGTCTCTGCTGCAAACCCCTTTAACTGGTGGGACTGTGCACACAAGTTAATGCTACTTGGCAAAGCTCTCAAACTTACCGGTGATGTCAGAGTAACCACAAAACCTCTTTTGCATCAAAGGGAAAGCCTGGATGTGATGAATGATCAAAGTGTTTTAACTCGTGATGAGATGAACCAATTGACTCAATATTTTCAGACTGCTCTTTTTATCTGTCATTACTGTTTTCTCCAGGGCATGAAATAATGGCAGGGACTGAGATACAGCTTTGGTTTGGATGAGTTGCTCTTCTACCTAGGAACTCCTCTGCCATCCCAGGAAGTGTCACCGCTGCCACGCTCCCATGACTTGCTGGTCAAACAGAAGTCCCAAACATTAAGAGCTGGTGACATTCTCAACCAGCACTGTCAGGAGTGTGGTTCTTGGGAGGGTTTGGTAGCCTGGGTGCCAGTGGCAGGCCCAAGGGCTGTGCTGGACCTGTTAAACTTGCACGAGTTCTCAGCTCCGAGCAGTGTCTGAACGGGTGCACACAGTTCTTGTTGAAGTAGGAGAGAGCAGTTATTTCATGCCTTGTGGTTTTTGGTGAGCTCTTCACTATCCATCCAGCTTATCTTTGGGCTAGAGAGACTTTGATACTTGTACTGAAGCTGTGAACTAACAGACATGAAACTTTTTTCCATTGCCTGTATAATCAGTGTTGTAGAAACTTACCTGTGCCACAACTGGTTAGTTAAGAGACAGTATTTCTCTGGAGTGACTGCTCTGCCATAACATAGGTGGGTGTTTTCCCTGATTTGGACCTGTGGAAACTGAAATAACTCCCTTTTTCCTTTCCACGATGAGTGGAAGAAGTCTGTGTGCCTCTGCTTGCACTGGCTTGATTTGGAATACAAAGTGCTGGGAGCAGAGATGTTTTTCCTGCCTTGCCAGCTGCATAGCAGCAGTCTGGGGTTTCTGCGTGGTGAGCTCAAGCCTTGGAGGACTCTTGCAAACCAGGTACCAAGTTCTTCTGGAGCAAGAGCTTTTAGCAGACCTGTGAGGGGTTTTGTAGTGGTACAGCTGCTCATCCAAGAACATCTCTTGCTGTAAAGGCAGTGAATTGGACTGCACAGCATGGAGCACTTCTGCAGTCACTGGTCCTGAAGCAGCAAATGCAGCTGGGTTTGACCCAAGCTGTGAAGCCATTTCCTCTAAGAAATCCTTGCAATTGGAGCAGGTACTTTTAAATCCAGTTTTAGGGGATCCCATTGCAGTGGAATTGGCTATTGAAGCCTGTAGAAGTCACTCAGTTGTGATACTGTCTCTTACCTCTTTGTATATCTTAAGTAAAAATGCCTTTTCTTTATCATTGTGTTCCACTAGGTAAAACCTATTAACTGTTTCTGTAAACGAGTTATTGTATGTAGAATTCTATAAATCTGACTGATGGAACACTACATATTTCCTTATGTATTTACTGACCTGTGTTTTTTGCTACTTTTTTTCTTTTCTCCCCATCCCTGAATTTTTTTTCTTCCCCTGATCCGGAATTTCTTTGCCAACTGACTGCACGGTACTTCTGCTTCCTGTTGTTGCTTGAAACAAACCAATAAAAAAAACCAAACATTCCCCTTCCAAACAAAACCAAACCAAAAACCCAACAAACACAAACCAAACCAAAAACCATAAACCCTGCTCTTCGGAAACCAACCTGCCCTTCAATATTAACCATCTTGAAAACTTCATCATCCATCAACCAATTTCGCCATTTCCTGCGGGGACTCTGCCCTTCCTCGTTGTGGACGATTTGTGCAACCTCGCTCTCCCCTTCGATTCCTTACCTCTTCCCTGTCCCTCCGCTGCCTTGCTCTGCTGTTCTCTAAAGAGAGTTACACCCCAATGCCTCTTTATTCTTTTCGGTATGTTATTATTCACACTTTTTATTATCTTGTTTTTTTTTTCATTTAGTTGAGATTTACTTTTTTTATTTTTGTTGATACTTCAGAAATGTACAGTTTGCAGTTTGCTTTATTTTTGGTTTTGAATGCATAATTTTTTGTTTTTATTTATTTGACATTGTTTTACTTAAGTTTGCTATCGAATTTAGTTTGCCTTTTGGTTTTATGTTCAGTTATGCATGGGTTATTGCTTTGCATGTCTTTAGAAGAGTTATAAATGGTGATAGCATGCTAGATTGTCCAGTCTTCTGGCAGTAAGAGTTTTGCTTTTTGCTGAAACCCAGTGTCTTTTCTTTAATGTATTGTTCCATTATTATTCTGCTATGTAAGAATTTTCCTTAACTAGAGCAGAATAAGCAACCATGGTTGGAATGAGATCAGTACTGGTTGTGAATGTATGTTTTTTGCTGTTGGATTGATTAGCTAATATTAAGTTAAAGACTTCGTGAGGTTTTTTCCCTGCCTAAAGATTCTTCTTCTTTCCTCACTTACTGAAGGAGTCTATGGTGATGTGCAGAGGGTGAAGATTTTGTTTAAGAAGAAAGAGAATGCCCTCGTTCAGATGACTGATGGAAACCAGGCCCAGCTTGGTAAGCAAGCTTGAGCAGTATCAGACTGTTGGCATTAAGAGGCCTAATGGGGAATTAAAGCTTTAATATCAGTCCTTTCTCTTCCTCCAAAGCAAAGACCCCAAACCTGACTGTGTTTGTGCACATGCTTGCGTGCGTAGTGCAGACTGGGGCAGCTCTGGAGAGAGGTGTGTTTGATTTGGGTGAGCAAACCCAGAGGGAAAATGGACCAGACACTGTGAGAAAGCAGAGTATCAGTGTTTGTCCTGTGGCTCCTGGAGGATGTGGTGTCTGCATGGGGAAGAACCAGAGTAAAATGGGTGTAGCTGAGTAAAGGAGTGAAGCCTGTTGCAGTCAGCGCTGTCTTTAACCATTGCAGCCATGAGCCATTTAAATGGGCAGAAACTCCACGGGAAGCCCATCCGTATCACCCTGTCCAAGCACCAGACAGTGCAGCTCCCCCGTGAGGGGCAGGAAACCCACGGCCTGACAAAGGACTATGGGAATTCTCCTCTACATCGTTTCAAGAAACCAGGCTCCAAAAATTTCCAGAACATCTTTCCTCCTTCTGCCACTCTTCATCTGTCCAATATTCCGTAAGTATTCTCCTGGAGAGTTCCTCTGTAGCTGAGTATAAAATGGGCTGCAAATTTAGTGGCAGGCAGCTTTATGTGGCTAACAGGAGGAGAGCTTGCCCCTATTCGCGTTTTCTCTCAGCGTTGCAAGTGCAAGAAGCTGCTGGTAGGGAATTTAGGAAAGGCTCTGGTGAGAATTTGTTTCTAGAGATGAATTTAGCCTGTCAGCATACATTTGACTGGAAAACCTTCTGTTTCAGACCTTCAGTAACTGAAGAAGACCTTAAGATGTTGTTTTCAAGCAACAGTGGAGTGGTCAAAGGATTCAAATTCTTCCAGTAAGTGTTTTGTCTTGCATCCTGTCCTTACCCTGGGCTTTTCAGTGTAAGAAGGGTTAGAAGTACTTTGTTCTGAGGGAATTCCAGCTCGGGCTCAGGTGAGCAGAACCCTCACTGATGCAATATTTGCTTCTCTGCAGTAAAGAATTCAGGAGTAACCTGGATTAAGTGCATGGTACCAGCTGAAAACCAAAGCAGCCAAGTGAGCTCTTTGGATGTGCGTATTTTTCATGGAGAGAGGCACTTCCAAGTGAAAAGAAAGGATACTGCAGTTTCTTGGGCAGTTAATTTCCTGCTGGCCTTGAGTGTTAGATCAGAAAACACTGCGTCATGTTGGGGGAAGCTCAGCACAAGGTGGTGCTGATCCTTATTAACCTTCTGTCTTGTCAGGAAGGACCGTAAGATGGCTCTGATCCAGATGGGCTCTGTGGAAGAGGCCATCCAGTCCCTCATTGACCTCCATAACCATGACCTGGGTGAGAACCATCACCTGCGTGTGTCCTTCTCGAAGTCCACCATCTAAAGCTTTGGAAGGTGTGAGACAAAATGGACTTGATTTAAAACCTCTTGGGTTCAGCCTCAGGCCTTCTTCAAAGGCTGAACACGAGGGTTTCAACTTCCATCATTCCATGAAAAAAAAAAAAGCCACTTTAAAAATGCAGCTGAAGTGACCTTAAAAGACCAGAGATTTTTATTTTTTTAGAGAGAAATCGGTTTACCGGTTTTAAAAACAGAACCCAATGAAATCTTAATTCCTCTTGCAGTGATGGGTAACAATCCTGACTGTTCCAATAAAAATCACACGTTCAAGTTTACAGTTTGGAACCTGCTCTGGGAAGTTTCCCCCTCTCCCTTGCTGTTCCTTCTCCTCCCTTCCTCCAAAAAGCAGATCCTACCATGTTGATCAGGTTTCACATTGATGCCTTGTCTATTTTCTTTACCCATCCATGCCTTGAAAGACCTAAAACCACTGTGTGAATTCACTTGAGCGCCTTTGAGTCAGGAGTTTGCAAACCCATGGTGTCCAGGAGCTCCCAACTCACCCAGCACTGTGAGAAGTTGCGTTGATCCTACCTTAACTGTGCATCTGCTGTCCTGTGCCTTAGACCCGTTTCCTTCTTTGGGGAAAACATCAGAACTGCAGGGAGTGGATTTGGGAGAGTTGAGGGGCAGTGAGTGAGCTCTGGCTTAACGGGATCAGCTTGTGGTGGTGGAGAGGTGAAGGTGGCAAAGTGGATAAAGAAAATATTGGGCTTTGACTCTTCAGGCAGTTGTGACGTGTCTCTGTGTGCACAGTATCATGTGTCTCGTGCCACTTCCCACTCTGCTTCTGGTTTATCACCATCTGCAAGCTGCCGAGTGGGAGCTCTTGGGAGTTCCTTTGCCCATCCATCCCATTGGGACCGAGCAGAAGGGGCCAGAGTGGGGAAATGTTCCCAAACCCAACTGACATTCCATTGCTGATAGCGCCGGAGGCTCCGCCTGTGCAGGTGCCTCCATCAAGAGACAAAATTAACCACTGCTGGATACTTGTGAAGACGAATCATTACGAGTCTTGTCAAAAATTGTGTGTGTAAATATATATATCTAAATACTTGGCTAGGATTTGGAGAATTATGGGATATCCCACGTTTAGGAAAGTGCTCCTTTGAGCCACCTTCGTGCCCCTGAGTTGAGATTAACAAGACCAATGTAGCTCTGCCATCATTCTTATAGCATGTCTTCAGCATTTGAGCTTTTTTTCTTGGGGGGGGTGGGTGGTGTTAATTCTTGTATTATACTTTTGGATGCTGTTGCTGTCATCTGTGCCTATAGCAATATTTCCAGTTGACCAAATATTCTAATCTCTTTATTATGCAAAAGAAATAGTTTTAAGTACCTTTTTTATAGAATGGTAAGATGGTATAAACGTATTCTAAATTTACTCCTTTGTGCTATTACCCTCTATACTGTACTTTTCCTTTCTCTCTTTTTTTTTTTTCTGTTGGTAATTGAAATCTGTAGGGCAGGAATTTTTAGTTTCAGGCTGAGGTCATGACTGAGGATGAGGAATGTACCGAGATCAGTGAAACACCTGAAGCAAAAAGCAGACTTGGGAAGCAAAGCGGTGGAGAGGTGACAGGCACAAAGAGCTGGTGCTTTCAAGGAAAGGATGCAAGTGAAGGTTTTACCTTTTTAACCTCAAAGCCCAGATCTAAGTTATAGGAAGGGAATTTATTAAAAGTAGATTGCAGCAGATTGGTTTCTTTCTTTTTTTTTTTTCCCCAAGAAAACCCATGTGGTTTTGGTTTTTTTCCTGGCTTATGCCTCATTCCCGGGCCATTCTGCCTTCTCTTTAGTGTGATCCGATGTTGCCTTACATTTCCCTCTAACCTGCAACCCGTTCGGATGCAAAATAACAAGAATCTTGTACTTTTTCAGGGTTTTTTCTGCAAATTGTGGACCAAAGTTTGTTTTTTAATTGTCTTAGTGTGTTGCAAGTCAGGCTTTCCTGGCTTAGCGTGGGAGCTCTTGACTTGCCTGGCACTGAGTGTTTGGAAAAGTCTTAACTTTCTGTAGCTCCTCCCTGAGCTCTCAAGGATGTGAATTGTACTGGAGAAGCGTGTGAGGTCTGAGTGAGGGTTCAGTTTGGGCTGCTGACAGGGGAGGTTGTGATCCTCATCTGGCTGCGGCATGGAAAACCAGCTTCCTTGCAAGCATTGCTCCACTTGAGCTGGTGCCGCTGGGTTTGGCTTCCCCTAAAGCGGGGCACAAAGCCTTTTTGCCGAAGCTCCGTGCCTCCTTTGCCAGCACCTCAGCGTTCAGGAGGGCAAACCCAGGCGTCTGGTGGTGGGTGTCACTCCTCTCCCTCCCCAGGTGACAAACCCATTCCCCTGCAGCCCTGGGACCAGGCTTGGGTCTGAAATGTGTTTGAGAAGCTTCTCCCAGGACACTGGGAAGAGGCTGCTTGGAATGAGACCTTCCCTGAGGGGGTGCCTTGACCGCTGCTTCGGTCACCCCAGGGGCTGGAACCAAGTGCAGACAAATGGAGGTGACCCACGACCAGGCGCCCGTGGGTCTTTTCCTTTGGATCCCTGTGTTTGCATGTAAAGAATGTGAGTAACAAAAGGGTGTACATATTTATACTTTTTTTATACCTGTTGTAAGACATGAGGGGGCAGCAAAACCCGGTTTTTTTATGGTGAAACAGATGTATTGTATATTTTGATAACAGCGATTCCAGGTTCAGTATTGTGGAAGGCGGGGTGGGGAGGGGAAGCGTTAACCACACCATCAGAATTCCATTGCCTCTTTCAACGAATGTTTGTAATGCAAAAAGAAATGAAATTAAAACTATTTTATAACAACCTTTGTACCTTTCTGTAGCTCCATTATTTACTGTTCAGATTGTAGAAAGCAGTTGTTGGCCAGTCTGTACTTGTGCTTTCAATAAATTTCTTCTGTATTCTTTGCTTCTGATTTCCCTCTCTCTTTATTGTGCCTGTTTTGCTTCTGATTTTTCCCTCCTCACATAATTTCAGCTTGGTTTATGTTACTGGGATCCTCCTTGTGCGCATCCATGGTGGTGGCGATGCCCGGAAGGACACTGGGATGCATGTCGCATCCCGACCAGCTGCTGAGCAGAGCTGGGACCTGGCACTCTGCCTTTTTGTACTTCACATTCCTAAACTTTCCCTGTGTTCTAGCTAATACCCATGGAATAACCCACTTCCCAGTCAAATACTCTTCAGTGCTTTAGATGTGTCGGAGCTTTCTGGTTGGAGGGCCTGCTGCTTCCTGGCCAGCATGAGCGGCATTCCCTGCTGTCTCCTGTGCGATTATTTCGGTTCTTGGGCCAGTTTGTTCCCCATGGAGCAGATTCGAGTTCTTTCCTGTGTGCTCAGCTTGGTTAAAGCTCCATCCCACCCATCAGCGTTGGTTAGGACGTGCTTGAATGACACGAAGCAGCCTGGAGCTTTGGAGCAGGCATTACTTTGAAGGGAAGTGGTGGGAGCAGGAGTGTGGAGGAGGATGCCAAGGGGCAGGGGGAAAGGTGGATGGGTGAATCCTTCAGTGAGAAGGAGCTGGTGCTTCCATGGTTCTGCTGTGCTCTCTCCTTGACCACATTCCCTTTGCACATCCATCAGCATGGAGCATGGAGCAGCCTCAGGCGTTCCCAAGCCCATCCCTGTGGGAGCCTCTGCCTGCTGAAAGGCATCCCTGGTGTTCCTCGGAAGTGTAACAGGATTTGTGATGGCTGCCGGGGTGGGAGCACGGCCGAGCAGCACCTGGCCCTTCCCGTGGGAGCGAGTTGCTCCTGCACCCTGGAGCCATGCGGTTGGTGATGGTTAATGCCGGGATGATCGTTACAACCTGAAGCGGTTGAACCCTAAAGCAGCACCGGCATCCACAGCTCCTGCTGCCGGCCTGGGGCTCCAGCAGTTCCCTGGGGATGCTCTCGCTTCCGCTTCCCGTGCCTGCAGCGCTTTCCCTCGCCCCATGCCCATCCCTGTCCCTCCCCCGCAGTAAGGAATGGCTCATTAGCTCCCTGATGCAGGAATTGCGGCCTCCCAGCGCTGGCTGCGGGCAGATACTGATCGCGATGGGCTGCGTTGCCATGGAAACATGGCAGCTGCCGGCGAGGATGGATCCTGCCCATGGATCCACAGGAACACCCCGTGCGTCCCGGAGTGGCCCCGGTGGGGTCAGTGTGGCACCGGGATGAGATGGGATGGTCTCTGCCACTGTTCCTGTGGGATGGGGAAGGGGCTGGGGACTGTGAGACCCCCCCCAGCCTAGGGCCAGCGCTGACCTTGGGGTGTGACCAGGACACCGTGATAGCGGCTCCTCAATGGGATACCTGGATGGTTCCCAGCCTTGAGAGGATGGGGATGGAGGAGGATGGCGGCGGAAGGAGGATGGGGATGAAGGAGGATTAGGATGGAGGAGAATGGGATGGAGGAGAATGGGGATGGAGGAGGATGGCGGCAGGAGAAGAATGGGGATGGAGGAGGATGGCGGCAGGAGAAGAGTGGGGATGAAGGAGGATTAGGATGGAGGAGGATGCGGACGCTCCTGTTCCCCCAATGGGGCCCAAGCATCGCTGCTGGGGGTGCTGCTACCCGGGGCGGGGCGGGGCGGGGTGGGAGGGGGGGTCTCAGTGCTGCGGGAGCTCTGCGGGGCTGGCAGTTGCCATGGAAACCGCTGGGTCAGAGGCAGCGGGAAGCGGCGATGCCGCCATCGCTCCCCGCAATGAGCCGCGAGAGCGGCGCCGGGGGCTGCCGGGTCCCCCCCTTCCCTCCCTCCTTCCCTCCCTCCTTCCCTCCCACCCGGCCTCTGCCACCGGCTCCGCATCACCCCCGGAGGTCACCCGCGGCCCTTGTGCTGCTGCTGAATGGTGCTGAGCCCCCCCCCCCCTCCACACCGCATCCCCCTCAACCCATTCACTGGGCAGGCGCTGCCCCCATCGCAGCCCCATCTGATCCTCCCGCTAATCCCGGGCTGGCTTTTCCAGCCCCGAGTCGGGGTTATGCTGGATAATCCATATGTTTGCAAGGCGGAGGCTTTGGGATATCCACCGCTAATCCAATTGGCGGTGGCAGTTTGGTGCCATGGACCCATCGCCGGGTGTCGGGGGGGGACACGGGCAGCCCATGAGGTGCCCCCGGATGCTGCGGTGCCGGATCCCGCGTTGTCACAGCAACGCGGTGGGAAACTGCATCGGCAGCGGCACGAGGGGGGAGTCTCGATTGACGGGGTACCCCCTCCCCTACCCAGCTCCCTGGAGTGCGATGGGGACCCGCAGCCCTTTCCTCGCCCCGGAAGGGGGGAGTCACGTCGTGCTCATGGTCAATGGGTTGAGGAGCCTGTGTGGGGCTTTAACCTTGCTCAGGGAGGGGGGGGGGAGAAGGATCCTGAGCCCATTTGGAGCATGGGGGACCCCAGGCGGCCGCATCTCCTTGGGAACTGGGGACTCGCGCGGTGCGTTAGGAGCATCCTTCCCCCCCAGCAGCTCCCCCATGGCGAAGGAGCCCAGGGGGGTAATATCCACGTGTTTATTTGCTTTCCAAACCACGGCCGTCCCAGCCATTGCATTTACAGCCTCGAATCCCCCTTGAATCCCAGCCCAGGGCTGCTGCTGCTGCTGCTGCTCCTGGGGTCAGAGCTCAGCCCCGGCTCCCCCTGCGCCCACCCCATGGACCACCCTCTCCATCAGCCCATGCACTATTTACAGCCTCCGTGTGCCTAGAGCCCCTGCCCAGGACACCCCCGTCCCCCGTTGTCCTCCCTAGCACTGCCCAGTGGCGCAGGATGTGGGGCTCCAGGACCCCCAGCACCCACAAACCAGGGCCTGCTGCCCCACGGCAGCCCCAAACCCCCACCATCCCTCGGTCCAGCCCCCCCCAAAGCCCTTCTGTACCATTTGCTCCCTCCCACCCCCAGGAATACTCTTCCAGAGCTGGAATAAATTATAACCCCCTCTGAAACGTCAGCACCATGTTAGAGAGAAGAAGAACGTCCAAAGCGCTTGGAGCTGCCCAACCATGGCGGGGGGCAGAGCCCCCTGAGCCTCCCCAGCGCCCTGGTCGGAGCAGGGTCCCACATGGGGAGTCCCGCACATCCCGGCTCAGGGTCCTGTGTGACCGTGCTCGGCTGCATCCTTGCGCTGCTCCATCACCCCAATGCCACAGAGCCCCCATCCTGATTCCCCCCAGCACCAGGAAGGGGGGAGCCCTGAGGAAGGCACGGGGGGGCAGGGGAGGGGGGCTCAGTCCTTAAACCTGCGCCCGGCTTGCATTTTCTTGTAGTAGTGGTCCCCCTCGCTGTCCCCCTGCGCCTCCCGCTCTGCCGGCTTCCTCCGCAGCGTGGACTCGCGGCTGGCGGTGCCCGGCAGCCCCTCGGTGTCCCCCCCCCGCTCGCCCCCGGCGATGGCAGCCAGGCTGCTGTAGCGCGGCTCGTCCTGCTCCATGTCGCTGATGGAGGAGCCTGGCGAGACGCCGGCGCTCTTGGCCGGGTGGAAGCCACGGAACTCCTTCCCCATCTCCCCCAGCTCGTAGGCATCCGGCCCCTCCGGCCCCTTCGGCCCCGATTTCCACTCCCAGGGTCCGTTGCCGGCGGAGAGATGGACAACAGGGTGGTGGGGGGCATGGGCGTCGATGGTAATGATGCTGGAGCTGTCCCGCTCCGAGGGCGAGCGGTACTGCGAGGAGTCGGAGCTGGTGGATGACGATGACGTCTCCGAGTGCTTGGGGGTGACGGACACCATGCCCTGCTGCTTGGACATGGCGATGACCTGCATGAGGCGCGGGGGGTTAGCCACCCGCTGCGCACCCCCTTTCTCAGCCACCATCACCCACTTGGCCCTCGCGGCCGCGCTGCCCCCGGCCGGGATCCCGGTACCCGCCTGGGTCTCCTCGGGGATGTGCACGAGCTGCGAGGCGCCGGCGCGGGGCTGGATGAGGACGCGGGGCCCCACGGCCGCCCGCTCGGCCGCGCGCGCCTGCACCGTGGGGTACAGAGACGGGGGCACGTCCTCAGCCGCGTCCCCCCCGCCCCGTCCCTGCGCAGCCTCCTCCGCCAGTGTCATGCTCCGGCCCTCCAGAGACTTCTGCTTCCACTCGGTGATGAGCTGCTTGGAGCGGGAGGCATCCACGGGGACGTGGATGGTCATGTGCCGGCGCGCGGGGTCGTCCATGGACGGGGTGTTGACGCGGGGCAGGGTGTTGCTGAAGGTCACCATGTTCTCCTTGCCCATGGGGCTGCGGGGGGCCAGCAGGTCCACGTCCACGCTCGCCCGCTTCAGGCTACCCAGAGAGTTCTTCTCCCTCGGCACCGGCCGTGCCGCCTCCTCCAGCCGCGCCTGCGGGTTCAGCTCGTCCGTGCTCACCGACTTGTTCTGCTGGTACACGGAGTCGTGGCCCCGCTGCGTCAGTGCCCGCAGAGCATCCTTGGCCGGCGTCGGCACCGGGACCCTCTCGGTCGGGGCGCGGAAGTTGCTGACAGCGTGGAACGCCTGCAGGAGCGGAAGCGCGGCGTCAGAACTGCCCCGGTGCCGCGGCCGCACCGAGCATCCTGCCCTCGCAGCACCCACCAGGTAGGCAGCGATGCCAGAGCCAATGACGAAGCCCACGTAGACATCGGCCGGGTGGCTGCGGTACTGGGTGATCTGGGTCAGGCCACAGATGCCGGCGGCAATGGCGAAGGCAAAAACCAGGATGGGCTTGAGGAGTTTGGTGCTGTCCGAGATGATGGAATTGAAATACATCTGGTGGCGGCAGTGATGGCGCAGGAAAAGGCCGTTATCCACGGCTCATGGCACCGGCACCCTCCCCAGCCATGCACATGGGTGCGCATGGACCCAACCCAAGTGCCACCCGACCCAACGCAGGCACACGTGGGCCAACACGGAGCCCACGCCGTGCCCAAGAGCCGGGAACTCACCGATACGTAGACGGCAGCGAATGCTGAGAGCGTTGCGTGTTGGGATGGGAAGGTTTTCCTGCAGGAAAACTGCAGTGGTTGGGATGGGGCAGGAGCGTTGGCACCGCGGCATGCATGGACCCTCCCGGCACATACCTGGCAGAGAGGATGGCGTGTTTGTCCGTGCCCGAGCAGATGTCTTGGGTGATGTAGGGGTTGGCATCGCAAGGGGTACCCAGCAGCGTGTAGTTGGGCTTGCAGACGGTCAGAAAGAAGGGAGCATGGTAGCCGGTGGCCAATTGGATGACATCTGTCACCAGCGCCGTGGCACAGAGCCCGAACACGTGGACGCCTGGGGACGGGGTGGCACGTCATGGTGGGTCACCCCCCCCCCAAGTCCCACACAGGGTGATCAGGGCTCACCCACCCCTGGCACCCACCGTGCGGTGCCAGCTCCTGCCCGGGCTGCAGCACAACGTACCCACAAACCTTACGGTGCGGCGCAGGAAGGAGTTGAAGTTGCAGCCACCGGCGTTAATGCTGCCCTCGGCACCGGCGCGGCCCTTCAGCCGGGACTGCAGGCAGTACACGATGCCCTCCCCAACCATGATCTGTGGAGGGACCAGCAGCTCAGGGCGTGCTCCCCCATGAGGAGCTGGGGGTCTCCCCACCCCAGGACCCCAAGCCCCAACCAGGCTCCATCCTCAGCCCCCCCTCCTACTCCGGGACGCACCGATGCGGCCGGCGCAGCAAAGGCCAGGCTGAGCAGCATGAGCAGCGGGATGAGCTCCTCGTTGGTCTCCACATAGGGCATGGAGAGCGCGCGGTCATAGCACTGGAAGCCCACCTTGGCCGGCTTGAAGAGATCGGTCAGCTCCAGGAAATAGAGTGTCACGATGGAGGAGGCCACGATGGGCAGCTGTGGCAGGGGGAGGCAGAGTGTTGGGAACACTGCTCCATCATGGCACAGTGCCCTGCCACAGGACCGTGGCCTGGGGAAGGAGCCCCCAACCCATCCTCACCCACCTCCATGAAGTAGAAGCAGGGCAGGAGCGTCATGCTGTCCTTTGGAGCCCTGACCTTCTCCTTGGTGGGGATCATGGTCCTGGGGCAGGAGCCGGGGTCTGCTCTGTGGGGCCACAGCCTCACCCCCCTTTCTCAACCCTATGGGGGGGTCTTGGCTCATCCGGATGCTGCTCACCAGGAGA
>JBCJKH010051180.1:0-12061 GCA_039877255.1 Loriculus beryllinus
CATTTGCAGTGTATTGCAATGTCAACCACTTCATGGGCAGGACCCTTCAGGTACAGTCTCTGTACCAAAGCTGGCTGTGAACAATGAAACTCCCTTTTCGTGGCGCCTTCCCAGTGCAGAACACTTGTGGCTGGAAAAGTGAACGCCAGGAACCACAATGACCAGCTCTCCAGAGGCCAGGTTGAGCCTTTGGCAGATTGACCAGTGATGCCCGGGTAACCCAGGTATCTTTCTGATCCCTCTTTAGAGGACAGGGCCAGGAACAGTGTTTCCTCTACACAGGGACCCAGAGAGACCCTGCCAAGCCCTGGGTGAGATCTGATTCCAGGATGGTAAAGCCAGGAGAATGATTATTCAAATGGGGAAAAAAAATCAAACCAAAGTGCAGACAAAAAAGGGGAAAATAAAGACCTAGCTAGACAGATAGATAGATAAATAATATATTGTAGCTTCAGATGGGGTCCGTTGCTTTCTCCCACAGAATCAGAGGCTTTGCCAATCCGTTGCTGTTCTGAGGACAGCCCAAGCCCCATCTCCCTGGAGTTTTCTCCTAAAGGAACAAGATGCTTCTCTCATCACTCGGGGCATCCATCCTGCATCATGGACCTGCTCACACTTCCAGCCACTACTGCATGTTTTCTATTTGCTAATGCTGTACCAGGTTAATTCCACCAGAGTAAAACGTACAGTTTGTGTGTGACAGGCAGGGAATTACAGGCTGCCCACTCGTACCCTGACAGTTCAGAGATTAACCTCAGAACCTGGAGCTACTTGTACCTGAGTCAGGGTGAGCACGAGCAAAACACAGAAAAGCTAATCTAAAAATAAACCAAAACCAAACCCCAGCAGAGGAAGGGGTGAGGTGGATATGATCCAAACTGTAACTATCATCAATTGCAGACACACGAAGCCCATGGAGAAGCTCACACCACAGCTGGCTAAGCTGCTGTTGTTGCTTACTGGGATTTTTGGAGCTGTTTCCCAAGCACCCAACTACTTTCAGGCACAGAACCGCAAATCAAACGGACTATTACTTTTTGCTTGCCAGTATGGCAACTGCTCTGCTCCTGACCCTTTCCTCTCAGACCTATGTTTTGTGTTATTCCCATCCCCAGGCCAAGCTCCAGGGGAGCCAACTTATCCCTGGCTCTTCCTGGAGAGCACTGGCTGGAGATGAACCCCCCAACCCACTGCTCGAACGGCTTCAGGTGCTTTGGAAGCAAGCGTTTTGGTAAAGCCCTACCTCTCCTCCCAGTAGGAACGGGGCAAGCTGCAGCCCTCACCGCCCTTTCCCTTCTCCTTCCGCTGTTCTGCTGCCTTCTGTGCCGGCAAACTGCGGTCCCAGCCATGCAGGCTGCTCAGGAGAGCGCTCAAAAGGGGCCGGTGCCGTAGCCTCAGCGCACAGGACAGAGCCATGGTGGGGCGGAGAGCGGCGGCACCGTCGCCATCAGCACAGCGAGGCCACCGCCAGCGCTTCGGGCACATCAGCTTCATCCCTGCAGACGGGTTGAGGAAAGCGCCGTGCGGGAAGCGAAACCACTCGGTTTAAAGGCACCCGTAGCCCGTTTGTGCTTGCACTTCACCCACTGCAGCCGGACGGAGCCCGCAGCAGGAGCCGACAGCACCGTTCCCTTCCCGGGTCGCGGTGACCACAACCGGGAGCACCGGACTACGGTAACCGGTCGGGCAGCGGCGGCAGAGGCGGGGCTTGCCCCATCGGCCCGCCCACTAGTGGGCGGGGCGTCCTTGAGACCTCTCCGATAGCCACGCCTCTTCCCTGCCCCCGCCGTCCGCGTGACCGCGGAGCGGGCGCTGATTGGCCGGCGGCTACGCGAGGCGGAGTGAAGCGGAGGGTGCGTCAGTTCCGGCTGGCGCGCGATGCTGTCGGTTGCGGGCGGCTCCGGCCCCGGCGGGGCGAGCGGCTCCGGGCCGGGCCTGGGCAGCGACGGCGATTTCCTATCGCGATACCGGTTGGTATCGGCCAAGCTGCGGCGGCGCTTCCTGCGCAAGCCGAACGTGGCGGAGGCGGCCGAGCAGTTCGCGGCGCTGGCGAGGGAGCTGCGCGCCCAGGAAAGCCTGCCCTATGCGGCCTGGTGCCAGCTGGCCGTTGCGCGGTGCGCTCAGAGCCTGTTCCACGGCCCCGCCGAGGCGGCCGCTCTGGCCGAGGCCGCGCGGCTCTTCCTGCGCCAGGAGCGCGACCTGCGGCAGCGCCTGGGGCTGCGCGGCGGCTTCGGCGAGCACGTCGCGGCGGCGCAGAGCTGCGGAGCGTTCGCCGCCCGCCTGCACTTGGAGCGGGGGCAGCCGGCGCTGGCGGCCGGGCTGTGTCTGGAGCTGGCCGCGGCGCTGCGCGATACGGGCCGGCCCGCCAGCGCCGCCGCGCCTCTGCAGCGGGCAGCCGACCTGCTGGCGGTGGCGCGGCTGCCCCTGGAGGCTCTGCGGTGCTTGGCCGACCGCGCTTCCTGCCTGCTGCTGTGTCGCGACTACGCCGGTGCGCTGGCGGCGCTGACTCGGGCGCAGGCGCTGGCCGCAGCCGGGCTGGGTGGTGGTGGCGGCGGCGGCGGGGGAGCCCCCGGTGGTGCCTTCATGGACGTGCTGGCGCGTTGCGAGGTGTCGCGGGTGCTGCTGTTGCTGCTGCTGCAGCCGCCGCCCGTCAAGCTGCTGCCCGAACACGCCCGGACGCTGGAGCAGTACTGCTGGGAGGCTCCCGAGAGCGGTGCGGGGTCCGGGACTGGTGGCGGCGCCGGGGCGGGCGTAGGGCTGCCGCCTGCGGCGAGTTACTTGCCGTCCGAGCTCTTCCTTCTGCTGCAGTCGGCCGTGCTGGCGAGCCAGGAGAAGGACGCCGAGGCGTTGAAGGCCCTGCAGGCCGAGCTCTGGCCGCTGCTTAGCGCAGAGCAGAACCACCTCCTCCACCTGGTGCTGCAGGAGATGCTGAGCCCCGCCGGACAGGGGCTGTGAGCACCACCGCAGACATGGACGGGACTTTGGCAGAGCCGCGGGGTCGGGCTTGGACTTATCATTGAAGCCACAGTCTGTGTCAGTTTGTCTTCTATTTTGTTATTTATTTTTTAATACGAATTCTGTAACAGAAGCAAGTAATAATTGATGAGCTAACGTGTTCGTCTTGTGTCATAGTAAACTGCTCATTGTGCATATTGAAATTTGTCGTGCTTTGAAAAAGTGTAATGCTAAAGCAGAACGGCAGAAATAGGCTGTTTCTTAAAGAACTGGCTGCAGTTTGCAGACAGGAAAACTTGCCAGGGCGGTATCACCTGGGGTAAGGGTGCTGGAGGGCTTGCACATCTGGGAATTGGAAATTGCTGAAGCTGCTTTGAGAAAAGGCAGCACATAAAACTGGGTTTTGTTTCCCCCCTGAAAACGAAGATAGTGCAGCCAAAGAGAGCATTTGGTTCTCATGGTGGAGAAAAGGAGTTGGTCAGTGACCTGCAAATAGCTGCCTGAGGACAGGTGCCGGCGGCATTCTGGCTTCATCTTATATAGAACAAAGGAGTTCATTTCTGCAACACCTTGTACTCTCCCTCTGTATTATTCCAACCCCAGTTGTCTCTTAACGTCCCCACTGCTTCTGTTGAGCTTTACTCCATGGTTTCTCATGTTATCCCTAATCCTCTTGTAGTGCAGTCAGTGGAGGGGGTGTCTGTGTGTGAAATATTCTTCCCCCATCTCCAGTGTTACAGCCTTCACACCTGGGACACTGGGGGTTTGGTTATGTGAGGAAATCAAATGACCAGGCTAAGGGAAGTCGTGGATCAGTGTGCATTTTTAATGAATCACTAACATTTCTTCTGACTATAATCCATCAGGTTAACATGTGTTGGGTGGAATAACAGGTTAACGTCTTAACCTTTTACTGAGTAGTTCTATCAGAAGAAAAAGATCATTTAAAAGAATGTGAAATTAACCCTAGTGTCAGGAGGAGATTGGGCTGCCTGGCCTCGGGTAGATCCTATTTGGGATTATAAGAGGTGCTCAATCTGGGGTCGGAAATCTCTTGTGACCAGAGCTTGCAAGGAGATAGGGGTAAACTGAGGGGACTTTGGAAAACGGTAGGGATCCATTGATCCAACGGCTTCAACCAGCACCAGCAGGAAGGCAAGTACAGTCTGGGAGCTCAGTAGGGATCCAGGTCCGCTCTCCCCAAAGCCGGACCCCAAACCGGCAGGATCCATCCTCTGCGTTAACCCCTCACTTGGCTGTAAAGGTTCAAACCGGACAACAGCATTCACCGCTCCGTTAAACGGCTGCTGCCGCCCAGCCCCGCTCACGCTGCCCGGTGGGGACGGAACATCCAGTCCCTTCGGCCGCCGGTAGGTCGAGCCCTGGGCTCGCTCAGCGCTAGGCGGGACCGGCCGCGGCGCGGGGCTTGTCGGGAAGGGGCGGTCCTTACGCGGTCCTTACGCGGCGGCGGCACCACGCGGTGCGGCCATGGCGGACGGGACCGGTGCGTGGCGGAGGGCCCAGCCCGGGGTGGGTTGGGGGGTTGGGGGATCGGGGGGTCGGAGGTCCCTCCGCTGCCGGTGGGGATGCTGACCGTGTCGCTCCCGCAGGTTCCAGCGTGACGAAGCGGCGGAAGAAGGAGAAGCGGGCGCTTGCCGATGAGGATGTAGCGGTGAGTGCGGGGCCGCTGGCTTAGAGGGGAGGGAGAAGGGAGAGGAGGTGGTGGGGGGGTTCCGCAGCTCGATCCGTGGGGCATAAAGGGGGTCCGCGGTGCTTCACAGCGTGCCCCTGCGGGAGCATGGCCGGGGCCACGTGGAGGCAGCAGGGGAGCGCAGGCCTCGGCGGTTCCCCCTCTGACCTCGGTACCTTGATCCCCATCAGGACATCCAGCACACGGAGGAGTTCTTCATCAAGCCCGAGTCCCGCGTCGCCCAGCTGAACACGTCGCAATGGCCCTTGCTGCTGAAGGTAGAGCGGGGTCGTAGACAACCTCGTGGCCCTGGTCCTGCGGCATCTTTTGTCCTCTCAGTGCAGATCCCTGGAGAGGCACAGCTCCTTCTCTGTGCAACCCTACGGCTAGGGAACTGCTCTCCGTATGCAGAAATCGTGTTAATAACGTTCGTCTTGCAGCATCATTTTCGTGTCTGCTTTATAAGTTTGCCATCTCTCCTGTAAAGCCCCAACCAGGTTTCTTCTCTTTATTTTGGTTGCCTGTAGTCTGTGTATACTTATGTATTGCTTGTGCTGAGTTTCTGGGGCACACTGGATTTTGGTGCATTGTAAAGGTTGGTATTCCACTGCTTTCCCATCACTTTCAGTGCAGGACTTCTGTTTCTTTCTCTTCCCATAAAACGTGGTTTCATTGTTATTTTCATTTTGGAAGAGGCTCTTACGCTCAAATGTATAAATCAGGCATAGTGTAACTGGGGAGATGTACTGGGGCAAAAGAGCCCTGAAACTAAGGTGAGCTCACAAACACTTGAAACTTTTGCTTTGATTTTGTAGAACTTTGACAAGCTAAATGTGATGACAGCACACTACACACCTCTTTCTTTTGGCGCTAATCCCCTGAAGAGAGAGATTTCCGACTATGTGAGGTGAGTGCAGGAAGGGCTGGAGTGATTTATTTCTCTTTCACAGTGAATATCTTCAATGTATTTTCTGTTCTGGATTCCCCTTGTACCTTGCTGCTCCACTCAGTGCCTTGCTACTAACCAGTAAGTGTCTAAATAGGAGCTGCTGATCACTTCCTGTGATGCTAGCTTTGTTCTGGGGTTGTGGCTGGTCTGTGGATGCACATGTAAACCCTTGAGTTCTCTGGGGTCTTATGGAAAGTCCTTTGGCCTGCTAGGCTTTGAGACTGCTTGGAGTTTGTTTCTAATATTTGCTTTGGCTTAAGTGCAGAGTAGTGATGAGAAGTTTGGGGAAAAGAGAGTTCTTTGACCATGAAATATTCTCACTGCTATGTGCAGAGCAGCTCAACATGTGCTCACTGAGAGCAGTGTTGTGAGGCTCACAGCTCACTTGGCTGCAGAGAAATACATTTCTTTGCAGCCATAACAAATACTGTCAGCATTTTTGTGCTCTTGATGTATTTGTAGCAATGCTTAGTTCCTGCTCTCTGTCATCTTGCACTGTAGGTCTGGGTTTATTAATCTCGACAAACCTTCCAATCCATCTTCCCATGAGGTGGTTGCATGGATCCGACGCATCCTTCGAGTAGAGAAGACAGGACACAGTGGCACTCTGGATCCTAAGGTGACTGGGTGCCTCATTGTGTGCATTGAGAGGGCGACACGACTGGTCAAATCTCAGCAGAGTGCAGGTATGTTTATTGCCTGGGATCATTTGCAGTATAAATGGAGAGGTGTGGGGTTCTTTTGAAGGCAAAATGGAGATTTCCAGTCTTTGAAAGGACAAGGACTACCCTTGGTGTTCAGTGCCTTGAGCCTAAGGATTGCTTGTCCTTCTCACTCCAAGCTAGGGAGGGTGCATCCCTGCTGAATCAGGTTCTTTTCCTTGGTTGCCTCTTAGGCTTGTGCAGTTTGAAGTCACTGAAAACATTTCTGACAGACTGCTTTTGTGTTCTAACAGAACTCATGGCCTCTATGAGTCCAGTGAAATAAAATCAGTGAAGAATAAATGCAGCTCAGATTTATTTCATTGGAAGAACAGCCAACTCCATACCAAACTGCGCACTTTGTAGGAGAGGTGGTTGTGAACCCTTCAGGGCTCTGGCTGTGAAGCAGGGAGGACCTTGAGGTCAACAGTAAATGCAAGTGGCCACTCCTGACTGCTCTTGTCGTTTTTTCAGGCAAAGAGTATGTGGGAATTGTTCGGCTGCACAATGCAATTGAGAGTGAGGCTCAGCTTGCCAGGGTAAGTCTCAGCAGTCTGAGTGCAAAGTGTGCAGATGAGAGGGTAGGAGCAGAGCTCAGGTGTGCTCTGTGTGTGAGATGATGACAAAGTTTATCCATTCTCTGAGTGCAGTGGTGCTGCCCTCCTGCAGCACCCTGATTCCTGTTCTAGGGTCTGGGTGCTGTGCAGCCTCCAGAGACCCTCTGGGCTGCCAGTGTCCTGCTGGCGGCTGTTGTGGTGTGTGGCTGGCTGCCTGCAGGAGTGAAGTGGTGCTGGCAGGGTTGGAGCCCCTCTCTGGGGGGCTCTTTCCTCACTGAGATGAAGGATGATGTCTGATCACATACTGCCACCTGATGAAAAAGCCCAGCTGTGCTCACTGGGGTCACATTTTGACCACATCCTTGGTTCACATTGGCTTTATTAAATATGACATCACCAAATTATGGTGAACCTTCTTGCTCATGGAAGCGGTCATAGTTGCTGGAGACTGCAAGGTGTTGGGGTACAAGTGTCAACGGTTACTTCTGCTTCTCTCCTTAGGCAATAGAAACTCTGACAGGAGCGCTGTTTCAGCGACCACCCCTCATTGCTGCTGTCAAACGACAACTGAGAGTCAGAACCATCTATGAGAGCAAGCTGGTGGAGTATGATCCTGAGAGACGATTAGGTAAAACAGGGCTTTCTTTCCTTCCCGTTAAGCTGATGGCTGATGAAATTTCCTGTGAAATGGGCTGCTTCCTATTCTTGGCAAATGGCTTAAGTCCTAAATCCTCACCACCATCAAGCAGTAACTGCATCGTGCATTACTTGGATGTGCTGAGAAACAAATCCTATGTGTTTCCTACTGCTGCGTCCTTCATTGAAGAGCCAAATGATGTCAATTTAGATGGCATTAGCACTCAGTGCAAAGATGACCTTCATCTATCACCCCAGGCTGATGGCTCTGTGAAGGGTTCAGTGTACAGCTTCTCTTGGAGGGAGTTTCTAGATGTGGTTCATTTCTAGATACATGTTTAAATACTCTCTTGTCCTGCCCTCTGTTTCAGGTATCTTCTGGGTGAGCTGTGAAGCAGGCACGTACATCCGAACACTCTGTGTTCACCTTGGATTGCTGCTTGGAGTAGGGGGCCAGATGCAGGAGCTCCGCAGAGTGCGCTCTGGCATCCTGGGAGAGAAGGTAGAGTGGTAGCACTAACTATAGCCAGCCAGCTTGAACCTGTCAGAATTGCACGAGTGTCTTGGAGCTGCGTTAGGTTTACAGGGTTAGGAGAAGGTACCGGTGCATGGCAGCATGGGGAAGTTTAGCAAATAACCCTGAAAACGTGAGAGCTCTGGCCATAGATGGTCTGGAACCAAAGTGTTGAGTTCAGTTCAAGGTGTTGTCCCTGTTCTGGTAATTAAGCTTTGGGACAGTGAATGACTGGGAAGTGCACCACGGTGACTGAAAGTATGTTTCATGGCACCTGTGTTTCTCAGCCTACAAACCATGCATGTGCCACGAGTTCAGGTGGATGGGCTGTCTGCTTTGCAATCTGTGACCACTTGGTGTCAGGGCAGGATGCGGGGGATGTGCTTCATCAGACTGAGCCTGAGAGGTGCAGGCTCTTGAACACAGTACAGTCCTTTTAGTCTGGATCCTGCTGCCAGTCCAGACTCCAGAACTGATTTCTTCTCTTGCAAAACACATGTATCAAAGGAAGTGCTTCCCCACCAATCTGTGCTCTTACTGCAGCTATAATCCCTGCAGTCATTTCTGAATTCCAGGGGTTGGGGTGCATACAGCTGCTTCAAGAATTGATTCCATGTCACAGATTGCAGAGCTGGTTCATTTAGACTTCTCTGCCTAGAAGTCCCAGGTAGTTGTTTAAATTTCAAAGTTTCTTGTGGACACACAAGGTGCATTAGATCCAAGTGCTCTCTGAGATTAGGAAGGTTGAAGTCTGTGGTAGCAGATGTCAGGCTGACCTCAAGTTGTTGATGGAAAGCACTCTTGCCTCTTTTAGCTTGCTTTCTTCATGCTTCTGAATTGGACATCTGTTTTTCACTCCTTTTGTTGGACTTCAGCTGTTTGTGTGTGTTTCAAGTTAATGAGGAGAGTTTAGAAAGGTTGTGTCGTCATCTTCACAGGACAACATGGTGACCATGCATGATGTACTGGATGCACAGTGGCAGTATGACAACAACAAGGATGACAGCTACCTGCGAAGAGTTATCCTGCCACTGGAGAAACTGCTGACTTCACACAAGCGGCTGGTCATGAAAGACAGCGCGGTGAGCTCCTAACACAGTGCTAGCTGAGAGCCACAGACTGCAGTGTCCTCCTCACTTGTACTGCTCACATGGAGGATCAGGGCCCCCATGGTGTCCAGTGCTGTCTTGATAGTGAGCTGTGTAGGACCGAGTATGGGCCACTGCCAGATGAGCAGTAAGATGCAAGAGGCAAGAATCAAGTGGCAGAGAAGCTGCTCTCCTCACTTCAGGAGGATGATTGGTGGTTATAGGAGGTCGGCCTCACATTTTTGCTGTGATAGGTGCTTTGCTTTGCTTAGTTCTTTTAGAAAGTTCTGAAGTTTTATATAATGGATGAGAAGAAATGTTATTGCTGGGACTGTAACAGCAATGGGAAGCTATAATATTAGAGGTACTTCTTACCTTGTTTTTATTCTCATTGACTACAAGCCTTCCTGTTTCCTATGTTTTCAGGTTAATGCCATTTGCTATGGAGCCAAGATTATGCTGCCTGGTGTCCTCAGGTATGAAGATGGAATTGAGCTTAATCAGGAGATTGTTGTCATCACCACAAAAGGAGAAGCTATCTGCCTAGGTATGAAACTCCTGTTCCTCTTGTGCCCAGCTAGCTGCAGAAATAACAAGCTGTATTCCAGTGAATGCACAGCAAACGGGTCCCCATCCATCTGTAGAAGGTTTAAATACTGCTTCCTAATGGGCACTGTGGATTAGTGTGGCCCAAGGCAGCTGGTGTCGGGCAGGATGTTAAGAAACGGTGGCTTTGTCACTCCTTGGCAAGGTGTGAACAGTTCCTCAGCCTGGTTTCAGGTGTGGATGCTCAGGTGTGCTCTGTGTGTGAGGTGATGATGAAGTTTATCCATTCTCTGAGTGCAGTGGTGCTGCCCTCCTGCAGCACCCAGATTCCTGTTCTAGGGTCTGGGTGCTGTGCAGCCTCCAGAGACCCTGTGGTCTGCCAGTGTCCTACTGGGGGCTGTTGTGGTGTGTGGCTGGCTGCCTGCAGGAGTGAAGTGGTGCTGGCACGGTTGGAGCCCCTCCTTGGGGGGCTCTTTCCTCACTGAGATGAAGGATGATGTCTGATCACATACTGCTACCTGCACATCACACTTCCTGAGCAAATCATAGATTCATAGAATAGTTAGGGTTGGAAAGGACCTTAAGATCATCCAGTTCCTACCCCTCTGCCATAGGTAGGGACACCTCACACTAAACCATGCCACGCAAGGCTTTGTCTAACAATCAGGGTAAAAGGACTTGAGCAACTCCCAGCCTCTGTGAAGTGACTCTGGGGGTGCTTTGTTCTAACCAAGCTGTGTAGGTGCCAGGGACTGACAGACTGTACAGATGATCTGTCATGGTGCTCAGTGCTGCATGGTCTCATGCTCTGGCCAGAGCCATGGGACTGATGGGCCTTGGAGGGGTAAACAGCCAAGCTGTTCCATCCTGCTGTTTGTGCTGCCTGCACTCTGGTCATCTTGGGGACCTGGCAATGAAAACATTTATTGGTAGGCTTAGTCCCCTATGTTTGGCTCTGCAAGGTTTTGTGAGCTGATAAAGGAGCAGCACTGCTCCTTTCTGTATTGCTATGGCTCCTTGAGCTGCCTGGAAGTGCTCCAAGAGCTGCTTACAGAGCTCTTCCCCGTCCAGTGGTGGTGTTGATGCTGCTCTGGGAAATAGTCTTGCTATGTTTGCCAATCCAGAACTGATCTTTCTGTGTAAGACAGAGGCTTATGGTGTGGTTAATCCATCACTGATGGACTTGCTGCCTTTGAGCAGAGCAGGTCTCTGAAGATTTAGTCCAGAACCTACCTTCAATGAGGTTTTGTGGTGAAATGGCACTGGTGGGAGGTGTTGCTTCTCTTTGTGCTGACAGAAGAACAGGCTGAATGCAGCAGGTTCCTGCATTGCTGTCACAGTTGTGCTGTTAAGAGTTAATTAACTCTGCCTGCTTTTGCAGCCATTGCCTTGATGACCACAGCAGTGATTTCTACCTGTGACCATGGTGTTGTGGCGAAGATCAAGAGAGTGATCATGGAGAGAGATACGTACCCCCGCAAATGGGGTCTCGGTCCCAAGGTGAGTGCTGTGGGAGCATGGTCAATTCCAGGATGTGGGACCTCTCGACCTTCAGGCAGAGACATACTGTGCTGGAGCCACGATGGTGATGATTCCCAGCCAGCTCAATGCCGGTGGGAGTGAGGCTTTCCCTCCCCATGGATCCTGGGCAGCTCTGCCTGAGGTCCAGCTGGGGCTGCTGCTCAGGCATGGGCTCCTCAGGTCTGTACAGCACCAGCCCTCCTCTGATAAAGAGCCAAATGATGTGAAATGGATGGCATTAGAGCTCTGTGCAAAGATGACCTTCATCTATCACCCCATACTGATGGCTCTGGAGAGGCTCACAGCAAATGGGAGGTGATGGAGGCCAGTGCAAGCACCTTGGAGTCTTTAGCAGTGCCCTGCATTTGCAGCTGGAGTAGTTCAGCTGAAATGTAGCAGGTCCCTAAGTTGGAGAAACCAAAGATCTGAACTCCACGTAGAGTATTCTATGATTCTCTGTGCAGAGTCATCTTATGCTGCTGCTGTTACTTCCCCCACAAATTAGCCCTTATTCAGTGAAGATGCGTTCCTGTAGGCTGTTGTGCAGGGGATGTTTATACGGTCCTTAGAGAACTGGTAAATAAATAATGCTGTAGTTGTTGGTTTGTTCCTGGAGTACCTACTCTTAGGTTGAGTGGATGAAGTTCTGGGGATGATGTCTTCTTCCTGGAGCTGCAGTCTGACTTGTTGCGTGTTACTCTCAGGCCAGTCAAAAGAAGATGATGATCCAGCAGGGTCTGCTGGACAAGCATGGAAAGCCCAATGAGAGCACACCGGATTCCTGGAGGAAGGAATATGTGGATTACAGGTGGGTACAGCTCCTGCATTATGGGGCAGAAGGGAGCCCCATGCAGTGATGGCTTGGCTGCTGCAATTTACACTTAAAGCGTATTGGCACAAAGCT
>JBCJKH010051183.1:11471-26144 GCA_039877255.1 Loriculus beryllinus
CCTCTTTTTTCCTCTAAGTTTCTTCAGCAGCTCCTTATCCATCCATGGACATTTCCTGGCCCTCCTGCTACACTTCCCACTCCGACTTCTGTGTTCAGCAGTCAGCCAGTCAGACTTTCATATCATAACGCTATCCTGTATCTAAGGCATAGTCCATTTAGGAGTCTAACAAACATTCTTCAATTTATTCCAGTTGCACTTAGTAGCTGCACAAAGCCACTGTGGCACACAATTGAGAGAAATACATGAATCCCTCAGAGAATAAAAACTAGTGCCTTCTTGGATTTTCCAAAACCAGTGATAATTGCGAATGACTGTTTCCGTAGGCACCAATGTTTGGACACTCAGAAGCTGTAGGTTCGTAAGATAAACTTCTGATTTGATTTTACAAGAGTTGATGACTTAAGAAACTTGAAATCAAGGGCTTTAAGACTATGGGTTTTTTTGCTGGGCTTGGTTTTGGTTCTTTTGTTTTGGAACCTGAGATGAGGAATGGTTATGAAGTAAAATACATCACGAGGACTACTGGAAGAGGTCAACCAACATTATCTTTTTTCTGTCTCAGTGAGATGCTGCTAGTGGACTCCACAGAATCTTGTGCTGGAGCCTAGGTGATTCATAAGTCTTTCCACTGTGTGAGGAGGCATGAAACCACTGACCCTGGTTGCTTGGGATCTCCAACAATACATTATAACTGTATCTATTCTAGTGAACTAAACAGTGTCAGGAATTGTTCCTGGGCATTGAAACTTGATTGTTCACGAAATAACAGAACAATCCCAGGATTTTTTTTTTCCAGAGGTAGCTGCTATTTTCCCAACAAATTCTAGTGTGTTATCTGAAAAGTAGAATGCCCTATTTAATGTTTCCAACAGGTAAACTGGAGTTAGCTATCCTGTGATGGAAAGTAAGAGATCTTCACAATATGGTATGGGGTCTTCCATGCCAGTTGGCTTTAATGCCAGAGAATGGCCGCAAGAACATTTAATTTACCAGAACAGACTTAGCCAAGGAAACCACTGTTCCTGCTCTGTTGGAATCATGACTATGGTCCAATTACAATTCCTCAAACCTGGGATGTTTTTACAAAAGATTTCAGCTTCAGTAAATCAGTACTTTCTCATTAAACTATTTCATCAAAAGACTTCCAAACCATTTTAGCCATTTGTACTTTCTTACCACACCCCAGAAAGAGCCTTGAATCATTTAACCCCAAGAATTCACATGCGGATGTGACTATAGAAAGCAGAAAGTGAAAGTCAGAGGTAGAATGAGTACTTTGTGTCTGAATTCAGTTAATACTCAGCTACTTAATGTTGTTATAAACATTTTATTATTAAATATTTCTAGTTTTCCCCAGTAATAGTGGGATGTGAGCAAACAGCTTCCAGGCATAAATAAATGAAAGTAAGTGGAATTTCATAGGCCTTTCTTTACTAAGGAGTATTTCTAGGGTTCTCATAATTCTCGTTGCTCTCCTTTGTCTCCCTTTTAGTATCTCAACTTCCTTCCAGTATTGTTATGATAAAACCTGAGCACAATGGTCAGTAACTAAGTCAGCTAATATAGTTCATATAGGTAATACTGTTTCTTGTTCAGTTGTAATGTACTCTGGTCAGTATGTATAGGTATAATGCCATCTGCCATTGCAATGGTGACTTCCGATCAACTCTTTTTGCATTTACCATATTCCAAAATACAGGATGTTCTTCATCCCTAGTAAGGCTTTCTGTCCAACTGTGTAAACAAATCTAGTGTTTCAATGAACGGACTTGAAATACATAAAGGTCTCTGCTTTTTGAAGTACCACTGATTTGTGTGCTGTAAGGTAATATCACTGGAATTAGCTTATTAGACTATTCCCTGAAGTAGGATGGTGTCTGCTAGAGACGTTTTTATAGGAGTGGCTACCAGCCTTATTAGCAGCACTAACTATAGCATATGCACAGGTTATTACAGTATTCAGCCCAATATCCAGTATTCAACTACATCTCATCTTTAAAGGAAACAGCAATTTATAAATTTCATTTGTGTTAATATAGCCTCACTCAGTTCAGTCTGTGTGTTTAAAAGGAAACTATGTTGAATTAACACAGACATTTCACTCATGATAAAAGGTCTCTTCAAATGGATTCTGAAGTAATACAGGAGGTCACTCACATGTTAATGGAGCAGATACTATCATCTTTAGTCAGGATGGAGGATTTTGAACCTGAATATAACTGAAGAGAACAAAAGCCATGAAGACTTTCACTACAAATCTCCTAGAAGTGTTATTAAATGCTTTTGTTTTTCCTCAGTGACATCTAACTTTGTGAGTAAATTAAGCCATCTTTGACAGAACAGAGTTATTTGCAAGAAGAAAAAGGTTGAAAGCAAAATTTGCAGTCACAGCTATGAAGAGCAAATCTTTCTTTCAGGCTGGAAATTTTCTACAGTTGCACCCATCATCTACTTGGCAGTTCAGATGCAATTTTTTCTAAAGTTAAACTTAACTCCGGTCTCTAAATGTTGTTTCAATAAAGGCATTCTCCAAATGTCCTTGTTTTGCTACATCTATTCCTTCATCCACCTCTATTTTTCTGGTATCTACGGATGAATTTTCCCTTTTCTAATACCAGTGGTATAGAGTGGGTCACAGAAATAATCTGAAGATTGTCTGTTCAAAAACAATTAAGCACTTGCTTCAGGCAACCTGGATTTCCTGGCACAAAACACCCTGTTAGCACAGAATAAACCTTTATTGACCACAGCCATCAAAGGATTAATATCATACACAGTCGTCAAACAAGCACTCTGTTTGCATCCTGCAATTGAATTTTCCACTGCTGTAAAATCTTCAGCACCTCAAGTACCTGCCACTGAAGCTCCAAAACTGACTGTTCAAAATAAAACTTTTGTCTTCTTTGCTTGGTTTTTTGCCATTAACCAAATGAATCCTGTAGCAACTTCTCTACTTTTCAGTACTTCTGCAAATTCATAACATTTCTAATAACATTTCAGCTAAAACAACACAATGAAGAAAGCAAAACACAGTAGAAGGCTATTTTTGCTTATACAGCTACTTTTCTCTATTTTTTCCCCAAAACGGACAGAACAATCTTTACATGCAAAAGTAGAATATGCAGAAAGAATGATAAAGCTCCAACACAGCTTTATAGGAATGGGACATAATGAAAAATGTAAGAGGAATTTTGGGGAAGTGCTGAAAGGAGAGTTGGTGCTGTAAGAAAGTAGATTGTCTCTAAGTTGTTTGTCTTGCCCTTCACCAGAGAAGCAGAGCCTTCTACATTTCAATATGCAAATAATTAGACATCCACTGAAATCACAGATTCATATTATCTTTTTCTTCTCTAACTAGATGACTTCGGAAGCTTAAGAGATCTTTGAGTGCTGTTTGAGACAAAAGGATGTTATACAGAACTCCTGTGTCAAACTTACAGCTTTATAACCAGCCCTCTCGGCATGACCACAGCATCAATCATAGTCAAAGCAAAAGCATGATTTGTGATTAGAATTTCAGAAGCCATCATTTAATCTTCCTTGTTTCCACTCTTCATCACAGTACCTAAAGGCAGGCTGCACAGGAGACTTCCTTTGCCAGACCATCTCTGGACTATAATACATCACACAGTTTGAAGTACAACTTCATTCCTTTAGGCATTCCTCTTCCCATTCATGTGGTTCATTTTAGATGGGTTCAGCTGCATTGACAGTCTGCACAGCTGGAATGTAAACAAGGAGGGCTTGGCAGGAAAGGCAGAGGAAGGTGAAGAAGCAGGCTCCAGAGATTGTGCTGGGTAATATGTAACAGACCTGATATGATTTTAATTAGAGCACATGCCACAGGATCACATAAAAATATTCAAGGACTTGTGGACTGGAAAACTCTGTTTAGAGGAAAATTCAGTGCCTTAGTCTGCTTCAAGGTGTCACTAAATTAGTTAGATTTAAATGTATTGCTCATTCCAGATTCAGTGCCCTCTAGTCTTTCTGGAATGATAATCACTTTCTACTCAATTCTTGTCACTAATCAATGCAGAAGATGCTGCAGAACAGGACTTGGAGGATATTTAGGAAGACCAGATTGAATAAAGTGGAATCAGAGCAGCTTGGTTTGAAGTTCAATCTCTTTTGCTAGCTCTTGGTGCTACAGCCTGCTGCTGCTGCTTCTGCTTCTTACCTCCTAAAAGCAAGTACCTTCTGTAAATGAGGTAACGCTGTTTAATTCAGAAGCATGCCAAGCTGAGGAGCTGTTAAATAACCCTTCATAAGGAATATGGAAGGACTTCAAGTTTCCTACCTTTCTGTATAAATTATTATTTGTGTTGCACATAAAAGCACTAGTCAAGAGCTGTCCCATTACCTCTGGCATATCAAAAACATGGAATAACAGGCAGGTTTTTTCTCTGCAGACCTTACTGAGATGAGAAAAGTGACTATCAGGCTTCTGTTATAGATAAACTGTTTTCTAAAGGTCAAATTGCAAGAATCCCATGGCAGTTCGAAGAACTGAGACCACTTTCCCCCTCCTCCAGTACCGTAACAACAGAGGCATTTCACTTCTTTAAGACAGAAGCAACTCAAATGAACTTAGTGAGACGGAGCAGCGCAAAGGAGTCATCTCATTACTCTGCCAGGGTTTAGAAAATGGTGACTAAAAATAGCAGGTCAGGCAAATGTTTTATTACTCAAACCTCTAACTAACTCAATAATTCTGAAAATCTTTCAAATAAGCTTTTATTTTCCATATCCCACAAATGAAGGTCTAGATTACTGAAAGGAGAAGCACATCTAGTGGAATGAGTCTCTACAAACAGTGACCCTAGTCAGAGGGACAAATACGAACAAACACAGAGGACTTGAGGAGACATCTCATCTTCCATTTAAGCTAATTAAAAGATTCTTTGAAAAGCAGGTTAGTATACAGTCATTAAACAAATATTTTAACAGGTTCTTCCAAGTATTAGGGATGTGACCACTACAACACATACTCAGAGAATTTTAAAAATCATAATGTACTGATGATACATGGCTATGTCTATGTTCCTGGGTCCCTTGTATATCCCTGTAAGCAAAAAGCAGCTCTTTGAAGTTCTCTGACATGATCTTCTGGTGCAACTCATTTCATTGGGTTTGCATGGCAAGATGTTGATAGCAGAGAGGCTACAGGGGTGGCTTCTGTGAGAAGTTGTTAGAAGCTTACCCTGTGTCTAATAGAGCCAATGCCAGCTGGATCTAAGGTGGACTCACTGCTGGCCAAGGCTGAGCCATCAGTGATGGTGACAGTGCCTCTGGAATAACGTATTTAAGAAAAAAGGGGAAAAAAAACCTGCACAACTGCAGCTGGAGAGAGGAGTGAGAGTATGTGAGAGAAACAGATCTTCAAACCCAAAGGTCAGTGCAGAAGAAGGGGAAGAGCTGCTTCAAGCATGGGAGCAGAGATTCCCTTGCAGCCCATGGTGCAGCCCATGGTGACACAAGCTGTGACACTGCAGCCCATGAAGGTTCTATAGTGGAGCAGATCTCCACCTGCAACCCATGGAGGACCCCACACTAGAACATGCAGATGCCCAAAGGAGACTGTGACCCCGTAAGAAGCCCACGCTGGAGCAGGATCCTGGCAGGACCTGTGGCCCCTTGGAGAGAGGAGCCCAAGCTAGAGAAATCTGTTCCTGTAGTGCTGCACCTCAGGGAAGGGATCCACGCTGGTGCGTGAAAAACTACAGCCTGTGGAAAGGACTCACATTGGAGAACTGTCTCTAGTGGGAAGGACCCTGCACTGGAGCAGGGGAAGAGTGTGAAGAGTGTGAAGAGTGTGAGGAGTCCTCCTCATGAGAAGTGCCAGAGACATGTAATGAATTGACCACAACTTCTGTTGTTCCCTTTCCACCTCTGCTGATAGTGGTAGAGGAATGGTAGAGAATCTGGGACTGAAGTTGAGCCTGGGAAGAAGGGAGTGCTGGGAGGAAGGTGTTTTCATGTTTGTTTTTATTTCTCATTATCTTACTCTGGTTTGATTGGTAAGAAATCAAATTAAATTTTTCCTAAGTTGAGTCTGCTTTGCCTGTTTCAGTAACTGCTGAGTGACCTCTCCCTGTCCTTATCTCAGAAGCTTTTGTTATATTCTCTCTCCCCATTCCAGATGAGGAAAGCAGTGACAGACTGGCTTTGGTGGGCACCTGGAGTCCAGCCAGGATCAACCTACCACAAATGAGAGTAGGATATATACCTGCTGCAGCTCTATGAGTAACAAACAGTAGCATTTGAAAATTAATAGCAGTGAAGCAAAAAAGGCAGCCATCAAGTGTTTTATTGTTAAAAGATACACGTCTGTGATTAAATGTATTCTCTAGATCTGGTCTAAGTGTTACAGCATTGCTCTCTGGAAAAAAAAGGGAACTGGAAGGAGCTGAGTAAGTGACACATGCCGCTTGCCTCACTGAATGTTATTTTAATACTAATGTGGAAATTTTGCTTTGTGCACAAACACTTTTCTTTAGGTGGATAAAAAAAAAAAAAAAAGCCACGCTTGAAGAATTCTGTATCTATTTCACTGGTGATGACAAGTATGTTAATTGCTTGCAGATAACATCTGCTCTAGTGAAATCAAGATGCAGTCTCTCACTGGACGGCTAGTGCTACACTTTGCGCTTTGTCTAGGAGGTCTCTTGCTCTATGCTGAGGTTTGAAGGGAGCTGAAGGGCCTTTGAATTTTTTGAGAATCTTCCAGTAAGTGAAACCAAATCTGCCAGGAGTCCTGGGTCATTGCAATGTCTCTCTTTGAGCACAGGACTTACCTTTGAAGCTCAGAGACTTTCACTGACCATGACGCCGAAGTGTGCTCCGGCTGAAACAAGTTCATGGTGATCTGCCAACAGCCCTGCATGAGACAGCCTGTGATTTCTTTCTGTTTACAGTAGAAGGTGAAGGGCCTCTCCTGATAGAAAAGCATGAGCCTGGTAAATATAATGTCAGATCTAAGGAGCCCTTATCCTCTACAGACCACAGTTACAATTTTACAGTGTGCGTATGCAGTCTCTGCCATGAAGTTACTTACCAGATGTGCCTGTTGAGTCTGTCAGTTACAGTGCTGAAGAAGCAGCTCCAGACTGTTACCATTCCCTATTTCCCACCATACATTTGCATATATGTTCTTTAGTAAACTTGTAGCTTCACTAAAATATTTGAATCTAATTAGCTCTCCAACATGAGGAAAATTCCCTGACAATCTGATATTGCAATAGCATTTATGAGAGAGCAAGGGGCAAAGAGCTCCCACTCTTCCTTAAGAGAAGACCATTATTAAAATCCTCAGGACACAATGAATAGCAAGTAGAGGTCAATATGCAACTGCACACTTAATAGAATTTGTTCTGTGCCAGTTGGATTCCCACTAAGAATAAAGTTCAGGCATACACTGCAGGATGTTGCTAAGAGTTGTGCTGCCTAGGGGAAAAAAAAAAAAAAAATTCTTATTTTTATTGAATTATTTTCCAAACTCTTCTTCTGTGTAGTGGTAATCAACTGCACAAATATAGGATGGAACTACAAAGCAGCTTAGTTGCAGAACAGGATCTTATCATGTATTATATATAACATCTACTACGTATCTATCTATGGAGATAGATCTCTATCAGGTTTATCACAGATCATTAAGTGAATGTAAGCTAATGGTCTTTTCCTACTGTGCCAAAAGGAAATTCTGTTACTGAGCTGTGAAAAAAAAAAGTAATGTCTATAAACCGTAAGTGTTGGCTCTGCTGCTTTGTGCAATGCTGGCAGGGCTGCAGTGGAAGTAAATGCATTCACCTCTTGGAGCTGAACTAAAGAAGGTTGTGGATTGACTAGAGAGCCCCCACAACAGCAGAAAAATGATCAGCAGGTTTTAAACGTACAGAAATATTGAAGAAATTGGAGTTACATTCCTCAGAGGAGAAACAACTAAGGGAAGCACGATGGTGAGTCAAATACATGTAGAACAGCTACGAAGAGAGAGTTAATATACTGTTCCCCATGTTCAGTAAGGCTAAGACAAGAGGCTGCAAGCAAAACTCACAGCAAGGGTGATTTCAGTCCAAAATCAGAAAAACTTTCTAACAGGAACAACTGTGAAGCCCTGGAACAAACTGATGTGAAAGATTCTGAAATCTTTATCACTGTTTGTTTTTAAGAAGAGGCTGAGACTGCTCTTTCTGGTGATGCAGCTGCTCCTGCAGTGGGTTAAAAAGGTGTTTTAAAAGGGTTCTCGAAGGTATTGGCAGGCTTTTTTAGTATAACCTGACAGAACAAGAACCACTTAAAGGAAATGATCCTTCTTTTTTATAAGGCATTCTCAAAAAATTCTAACCAGCACCGGTCTCAAGAAAAGCTGGGCAGCAGGGTTCCCCCCTCATTACACCTCTGTAATAACGGGAACGTCATTTCTCTTTTTGACCTTGTGTCAGCCAAATTTTTTGAGGTAGTGCTCGGTACACCTTTCCTCAAAACAAGCACACCAAGGGGATTTTTAAACTCTAAACCTTATTGATTTTATTTGACTACATACTGAAATAAAGTCACTTTTTGGACAGCAAAAATTTCTGCTAAAAATGGCAAAATAAAGCAAAATAAAACTCTCCCTGTCCCCTTGCCTACTGTGCCATTGTGGGGGGAGAGGGAGGATCCTTTCCCCCAGTCTTCTCTCAGCTCAGGAATGTTTAGCAGCTTCCTGGGATGCAATAGTTACACACATTCCCTCTGTGTCCCTAGATAAAGTCAGTCTCCTTCTCTTACAGCTGAGGCAAGGCTGTGCATCTGCCCACTGCTCCTCTGAGGACCAGCACAGTGCCTGCTCGTGCTGCTGGCCTCCAGCCACCCCTGCACTCCTCATCCCAGTCCTGCACGCCCAGCCTCCACCACCAGTACAGCTTGCATTGGTTTGTCCCCAGGCAGGGCCCTCTTCTCATTTTCAGGAGCTCCCATTTGAATACTCCCAGTCACCACCAGAACCAGGGAAAAGGCATCTTTCCCCCCTGCTGCTAGGTGCAGCCCCTTCAAGGATCACAATACCTCACATAGGGTAAATGAATGAAACAACTCCTATCCATCACAGCAAGATAAACCTCCTAGCATCACATCCACTCTCACCAAGAAAATGCTTTCTGCTATGTTTCACCCCTTGCTTTGTTTTCACACCATTTTTCTTTTGGGTTTTCTCTAAAGGAATGTTTGTAAGCTTTCGTGCACTGCTCTGCTCTCAGAAGGGACAGAGTTAGTGTTTCATAATAATCCCAAATCTTCCAAGTATTGCAGAACATGGATTGTGGAGAAGTGGGACAACACAACAGTATTTTGGTCTAGTGAGAAACTTTGCATCAAGCAAGTCATGTAGTGTAACAGCATTCCCTTATCTGCAGAAGCCCTCCACTCCTGCTCTGCAAGCACTGCTTAAAAGGTTTCTCATGAGCAAACGAAGGCTTCAGGTCTCAATAGCACAAGGAATCTCAGATACAGCTGGAAGTTAAAAAGAACACCAAACCAAAGCAAATTAAGTGCAAAATTAAAATACAATTAAGTTCAGTAAATTAATCAGAGATTCCAGAGCTGGTTATTCAGTTTACCAGATGGTCAACAAGGTTTGTCAGCACTGCATGCAAGAAAACTGTAGATTGTTTGCTTTTTGGTTTGGGGTTGTTTTTTTGAGGTTTTGGTGTTTTTTTGGTTTGGTTTGGTTTTGCTTTTCATGAAAGGGCAATATCAATCATTTCTTGCTCTAGAATGCAGCTCTGCAATTTCTTACCTGGTTTTGACACAACACGTATTTTATTGCTAACACTGCGATAGCTTAATTGCATGAAAATTTAGAAGAAGAATTAAGGGTTTAATTTTATTGCATTCATTATAATATAGTGGAGTTTTATTTTATTTCATATATTTTAATGCAGTTTTCTAAAATGAATACTTGAAATTAGGCTTTTTAGTTTATAGAAAAGACTCCTTGATTTTACAGAACTGCTTAACACCCAGCAGTACCTACCACGGGCTTTCGGCATCTATTGCATGCAGAACATTCATTTGCCTGAACTTCTGGTCACTTAGAGCCTAAATTAAGGTATCCCTTCCAAAAATCTTGCAAAAGCTGCTACAGATTCCTTGTTTGCCAAAGTTGTCTTTTCAGTTCACTGCATCATTATTTCTTTTTCCTCAACTCTGCATGAATACAACTATCTGCAACCAGATGCTGAAACTACTTTCTCCGATACTGAGTTTCAATTCCTGTAGCGTCAACTACCGGTTTATGCTTCAGGTTATAAAAGTAAACATATTCTTGTTAAAGAGTTTAGTTCCCTGATTCACTCTCTCCCTCCACAATTCTTACAAATAGGAAAGGTTCTGTACCATGACAGAACTACCTATCTACAGAAAGGCTACCGTTATCTACTATCCAGCACTGGAAACTTTGGAATGTAAACAAACATTTGCATTTTTATATAGCTAATCATACAGACATCCTAATTCTTCTTTTATATTGAACAGCTATATTATATTGAAACAGAGAAACACAATTATATAATTGATGTGTTATTTTAAACTGCTACTCATACACATGTATTGATGCCACTGTAATCATTACTAGCATCAAAGGCAAGAAAGAAGAATAACTGTCATGTTGCAAACAAGCCATATACACTGAAAAAAACATGCTTTTTTCAATTGAAATGCTGCAAATCCCCAAAACACTCAGTCACTTTCAATTATATTCTTCCCAATTGCTTCTTTGTGACATTCTTTTCTCTTTTTCTGTTTGTTTGGAGGGGCGCATTGTTGGGTTTTGTTTGGTTGGTTTTTTTTCCTTGTCTGCTTATCACTACCTAGATATTGTAGAGATCCCCCACATAGCCAGCTTATTGACTACTATGACCTTAATCTCTTTATTTAAAAATAACAAAATTTCAGCCCAACCATTTTGTGAATTATTCTGCTCTAGGATGCTTGTTGTTATAAACTAAAATAAATACAACAGTATTCATGGTTGAGAAGTCCTCAGTTGAGAGAAGATCCATAATATACTCTACAGTAAGACTAATTGGTCTGATGGTTCAGCAGAAACAGTTTATTTCTGAGGCTGTCTTGCTCTGACAATTTACCCAGAGAAATAACCTTTTGAAGAAGTTCCTACTGGAACTCTAAACTAAAGAGCTGGGGGGCAAATTATACTTGTTAAAACAGACAAGAAAGTTAATGTCAAAACCAGAAAGGAAAGATAGGAGGAGGGATGGAGTGAAATAAGAAGCAAACACTCTTTTGGGTAAAACTTCTGCAGACTTAGGTTCAATAAACTGGGCCTTGTTATATCTACTTTGAAGGCTGAGACATCCCTATCAGACTTGCCTAGATCACTTAAATATTTGTCAGGTGTGGAGCCAGAAATCTAAAAGTATTACGAGAAATAAAAACATACAAAAGTTACAGAGCCT
This sequence comes from Loriculus beryllinus, assembly GCA_039877255.1. NCBI lineage: Eukaryota > Metazoa > Chordata > Aves > Psittaciformes > Psittacidae > Loriculus > Loriculus beryllinus. The sequence goes on from JBCJKH010051183.1 coordinate 22,931, forward strand.
TCCAGAGATTCTACTGTGCACCCACCTTTGTGGTAGAGGATGAAAGCACTTCTATATCAACGCTGAGTGATTTAGGAAGGCTTGAGTCTACACCTTGAAGAGCCATTTGAAAGGTGGTGCATGCACTGGAATCATGTTTCTCCTTTTCTTATTGCCTGACAATATAACCCTCTGTTTAAGGAAAATTGCATGTTTCCACTGTCAGTTGTCCACTGATAAACAGCTTTACAGATTGTGATGAAACAATTTGGCAACCATTTTCTACAAGTCACACAAAGAAAACAAAAATGTGCTGTTCCCAGCTCATGTATGCTTTCAAGCATTTTTTCTTGCCAGAAAGAACAGCCTTTGCCACTTGCTTCAGAAGGAAAGAGGCAAGATTTATTCAGGTGGCACAAACGTTTAGAACAGAACATTAAAAGAAATCAAAGAGTACCATGGAACAAAGGAACAGAAACTGAAGCCATCTGAAAAGCTAGAAAACCAAAAAGGACATGCTAGAAAGAAAAGAGGGAAAATTGTGTCCTATAGCTGTTGTCAGGAAGCACAAATCTGTCCTGCTCACCATACCTCAGCTGTTTTATTGTTGGTATTCCAGTCACCCCCATGAGAAGATCTTGAGGACTTTGAGGAATATTTGGTTTTCCTCTGAGAGGAGTTGCAGAATCTATCCCCTGTAAACATCATCAAGAAAAGGAAAACATAAATGGAAGTGCTCTTGACCTGCTCCAAAATGTAACCCACTCAAGAAAGTTTGGGAGAATAAGTAAAGAGCTATAAAGAATGCAAAGAGAACTGATTCAACAAAAAACCTGATCTTGGACTCTGGAAATAAAAGAGAAAACCAAGAATGGTTAAAGTTAAAAACATTAATAGAGTTCCTCAGTGAAAGTGTTGGGGATAGTTTTAAGTAATACTTGAATTCATGACCACAAAATTTTTCCACAAAAAAACTGAGTATCACATGGACCTTGCTAATGAAAAAAGGGATGCAGTGTCTGATCACAAGCTGGTTACAATTTATAACATAAGAATTAATTCAAGACTAGATAAAGAAATGTATGGACTAAAGTGAATTACCAAACGTATGAATGCTTGCTATATGTATATATATACATATATACACATATATCTACTTGGCCTTAACTCCATATGATAACTTTTCCAAGGGCTTTTAAAATATTCATGGTTATTTGTTCTAGCAACTGGACAAGATGGTGTCCAGGTAGCTGACTATACAGAATTTCTTCAACCACTTTCCAATATCCAGCAAAATGTAGATTCAATGCTGAGGTTTAAGTGTAGCTAAACAGACCTGCATGCCTTTATTTCAGAACTACTGCAATTTTCTTTGCAGCATGTTTTCAAATGTGCTTACACTGTTTATTTTACAAAAAACTGTCACCTTTCCTAAAATCATTATGATAAACCTGTATCTAGGCATCAGATATTTCTGCTAAATGTGGAGGTGGGTTTGTAAAGGGCCTAGACTTGCCCTGACTCTAATCCTTTTGATCCATGAATGCAGTCACTGAATAACACTGAGAGCTCTAAAGGGAGCATTCATTTATTGATCCTTTTCCCAACTACTTGAATCTCCTTGATTCAGAACATTTACTGGGGAAACACATTTACCAGTGCGTGTTAACATTCACTGCAAACTATATACTTCAGACAAAATTTTTAAACTAGATACTTTTAATGGTAATCCAAATAAGTAATTTGCTTTAAGATGATCATGATAATTTGGTTTTATGTATGTAAGTTTGATTGTTTAGTACCAGAGACGAAATAAGAAACCTTCACATGAGCTGAATTGAGCTCTAGGTGAAGCAATGTTTCCCTCTTCATATACATGATGAGTGATTTCCTGCCTTCCTAGAGTTCAGTTCCAAAGTTCCCGTTGTTTCCAAAAGCCCTTAGATTCACTGTTTCATATTCAGTATAGGGCAAACAATGAAAATCAGGATCACATCATGACCGCTTTTCAGTTACTAAGCTTCTTAAGCAATTAGAAAAATATTTAATGGACTTTTCCTTCTGGATGATGCTGTACTAACAGGGATTCTGTTAGAAAAGGGATGAAGAATGCACATATAGACAAGCTTGCATGCACTAATCTGTACTGCTAGGGTCTGTATCTGATCACATACATCAACTCTAACACTGAATATTAACTTTAGAGAAAAATTAAACCAGAAGAATAGAGAAAGGGATGGGAAGAATGTCTCCCACTGACCACCCACAGAGAGCTGCAGGAATTCTCCAGGCAAGTATGCTTTCTGGATATCCTCTTCCATGCAGCATGTGATCCTCCCCACCAGTAGTTTTGCCACAGTAACTCAAATTTCCTATCCCTGCTTCTTCTGTAAGTAGCATTGACTAGAACATGCCGTGGAAAGCCACTGCCACAACAGCTCAGGTTACAGGTTCCAGAGCTGCTAGAGAAAGGCAGACCTGAGAATTTCAATGCAAAGTTTGTAGCTTTGCTAAACTTAAAGTGCTTAAGACATTTCAACATAGACGTACGTCATTAGGCTGCCATACCAGGATAGCTGAGAGTAACAAGATGGTAAACTCTTAATTTCTTGACCTTTATCTGCCACTGATGCTAAAGACTCTTGTTTGCCTTTTTGAGCATTCATAATTTAAATAAAGCTTACTTCTGCACAATATAAGTGATGTAATGAAGCATACATCACAATAGCAAGCATAAATCACTTGCCAGAAATAAGTCATGGAAAACAACTAGGACTGACCCTTATAGGAAGAAGGTTGTTCATACAAACTTCAGGATATAGAAATAACGAAGACATTCTTAAAAGTGAACTTAAGTTCAAGAGCATTTTGTGAATAGGAAGTAAAAAAGGCTCTGTTCTTTAGATACTTTATTCACAACAAGTAATTTAACCACATGTATTTCAAAGGCAGTGGTTTGGAACTGTTATGTATACATGTGGAATCTATTGCCAAAATCTCATTAAAATCAAATTCTGTAGCTCATAAACAGTTGTTTTCAGGAACACAAATGAACAGACCATGCTCTTGAAGTGTTATTGTGTGTGGCTGTTTGTAGTAGAGATCTGTGATGCAATCCTCTAAAAAAAGCACTACTGAAGTTCATGGAATCATCATAGAATCATAGAAAAATTTGGGTTGAAAGGAACATTAAAGCTCATCCAGTTCCAACTCCCCTGCCATAAGCAGGGACACC
>JBCJKH010051185.1:0-19854 GCA_039877255.1 Loriculus beryllinus
CGCATGCCCGAGCACCCGGGGTGGGTCTCGGCAGCTCCCTCCCCGCAGCTCCCACACCCACCTCTCCCGGGCAGCTGCGGCAGGGCACAGCTCCGGCCTGGATCCCCCCCTCGGCCCGCGGCACAGCAGCTGACGAGACGAGCCGAGCCGAACCGAGCCTACCGGCAACCCAAGGCACCCGGGTAGGTGCGGTCGCCGCCTCCCGCCCGGGCAACGGTGAGGAAGAACCGCACACACCGATCCCGGACCCGGCCGGCACCCGCTGCACCCCCTCCTTGAGCCCTCAGATCCGCTCCAAGGGAGCTCCGTGCACACCCGGCCGGGCCCTGAGGCGAGGCGGAGCGCCGGCCCCGCCGCGAACGCCCTCAGCCCCGCCGCCCTAACGGTCCCAAAGGCCCCCGGCGGACCTGGAGCTGTTCCTGCCACTGGGGTCCATGCCCGAGAAGGTGGTGGTGGTGGTCATGGCGGCGGGGACGGCGGAGATGGACGCAGAGAAAAGGGCTCCGTGGAGCGGCCAGCGGGCGGTGACAGTCCCGGGAACGGAGCTCCCTTCCCTCCCCCGCCCGGCCTCACCCTGCCGCTGCCGGTGACAACTGCGGCCGCCGCCCGCCCCGCCCGCTGCTTTTATACCCGCCTTAAGGCCCGCCCTCCAGTCGCCGCTTCGTTGGACGGTTCAAACGCACTCCCGGGCTCCTATTCGACAGCATCCTGCCACTCTGCCCTATGACCCGCCTCCCCGTCTCTACTGAGGCGCTTTGCCTCACCGGGGAAAGCTCATTGGTGAAGCACTACGTCTGCTCTGCGGTGATTGGCTGGGCCTGAGCGGCGGCGCCTTTTATTGGTGATTGGCAGGAGCCCCGTCGCTCATCTCAGGTGAGCTGCGATTGGCTCATCGGCGCATGAGGCCAGACAAAAGCGTGTGCGGCGCTCCGCGGGGAGGGCAGTGGGGCCAGCGCCAGGCCCCCGGGCACTGCTCGGTACCGGCGGGCTCCCACGGCCGTGCCTGCCGTGAAGGTGGCTCGGAGCGGGTCATGGTGCAACCTCGACGGCCATGGGTGAACCCGGGGAGGTGCGGAGGGCGTTCGCATGAGGCCATTGTGGTTCCATCGAGGACAGACACAGCCAGCGACCTGCAGAGACACAAGGCCGGTGGGAGATGCCTTCACCTCGAAAGACACGGTGGAATGAAGTAAGCTGCAGTATCAGATGGTGGCTATTCCATGAACATCGCTGCCTGTAGCAGTGGAGTATGAGGCCCATCAACACTGTGTGTTAAACCCTGGAGGCTCCCCAAGACACGTGCAGCATGGACTTCGCGTTACCAGATGTTGGTTGGCTGCTGACTTATCTGTCAAATCCACCTTGGAGCTGTTCCTGAGCTTCCAGACACACAGATGCTTCCTGGATCACCACCAGCACATCTACTCCTGAATTAAGACATCAGGACCTCCGGCTGCAAATGTTACTGTAATCAGTATTTATATAAAGGACATAGAAGGGAGAAAGAAAACCCTTGTGTGTTCTGTCCATCCCTCCCAGTCTGCACTAACAAGAGCCCTTCACAGCCTCAAAACCCATTCTTCTAGATAATATTCCTTTATGCTTTGGCAAATGCAAGTTTGGTTTGTGCTGCTTCACCCTGATGTACAACAGGAGGCATCAAGTGTCTGAGTTATCATTAACCTTCACACTAACACAGCTCAGAGCTGAACTGCTGAAACCACACAAACAGGAGCACAGCATTTTAATTTTCTAATCTAGGATCTGTAAAAAAGTTCTTGTTTTGCTCATGAAAAGCCCCAACCACTATTTAGGTCCACAGGGAATTCTGTCACATTTTTCCAGATGTAGATTAAAGGGACAGTTTAAGTAACATGACACAATTGTTTTAATTCCATTATCCCTTAGGCTTGGGCATTAAGAAGTCAAGTGATCCCTACTCTCGCATACAGGTATGCAGGTGCTCTCTCGGGAACCTGCTCAAGTATTTTGTCATCTAAATGCTTTTCATCCAAACCCACAGCATTTGACTCTTAAATTGTACCCTTGAGACAGGCAGAGCCTTTTCTTAATGTCAAGATGAAGAAAAACCCGTTCCCTCTGCCAAAGCCAGTCTTAACACACAGCGTTACAACTCTGAACCTTCAGCATTTCCAAGGGGACCCCACTGATGTCTCAATCTGTGCGATGGTCTGTAAAGAAAAGCTCCTTTGCTGATTAGTTACTCATAAGCAGAAGTTTAGGAAGATGGCTACAGAAACCAGGCTTATGATTCTCCTCAGGATGATGGCATCCAACCAGAACAATCCTCAGCAGCTGTTTGACCAACTCAGACACCACAATTCCACCTGCTCTTGAAATTCAACCGGCAACGAATGCAAAAAGCATCTGGAAGTACAAACAAGGCTCCAGGAAATGCAAGGGTTAGGCAAGGAGAGATACCACTGCGTTGAGAAAAGCCTCAGCTTGGTCATCCTCCCATGACCAAGGGCTGCTCCTTCATGCCAGTCTCTGCTACTTAGGCAAAGCCACAAAGAACATTTGTTCTTTAGTTCCTTTTACCAAAAATAGGGTTTGACTCAGTCTTGTCTTCTCCTATCCCCTCACTCCATTCATAGCTGAAGGTAAGAAATAAGCTTCAGTTAATAAATAATCCTTGTCACAGATGGATTTGCAGATGTATAAGGCCTCTGCATCTGAAGTGGTGCACGGTGGATCCTAAAGATCCAACTGTTCCTCCTACTGAGCGGATGCTGCAGTTTGCAGGAGCTGTAAAAGCTTCTTTAGTGCCCCTGTACATCTTTATGTAAAGTCCACAGCAGTAAGCTAGTGTTTGGGAAGGAGGCTTGAATCAATGTCCAGATTCCTTTCAAATCTGCAGAGACTTAGTTCTGAACAATGTAAAAAGCAGAGTGAAATTCATGCTGCTGTTCCTGTCTGGGCATCCAGCATTACCAAGGCTGGCTGTATACTCCAAAGCACCGTTCCTCAGTGGAAAAAGACAAGCATCACTGGAAAGGGAAGTCAGTGTCCCGAGATGAGTCCTCAAAGCACTCCATTCATTCCAGATTGTTTAAACTGAAGTTTTCTTCATTAAGTCATCCTTCAAGAGACCTTGCAGGGCATCAGATGTGCTTTCATGAGCTCTATGGATGGGAGCTGAAAGGGGGTGCATCTAAGCCACCAAAACCAGCACAAAATCCATCCCAAAGGGTGTCCTGTGCACCCACATACCCCCAGAGAATATTTCTTTCTTAAGAAGTAACAATTTACTACTTATTTGGGCTTCTACAACCTCAGTGCTCCAAAGTCATCCTATCAGGATTAATTGTGAAAGCCCTGCCCATTCCCACCACAGCTCCTCACTAACTTGTTCTTCCTATAGCACCCGTACCCTCATTACTTCAAGGATCCCTGTTGCCAGTGAGCCATTTACTTCATAGTACCACCAGCTCTACCACATCCCTCCTGCATAGTCTGAAATTCTCCAGGGATAGGGGAAGAAGAGGAAAACTCTTCCCCTCGAAGGGACTCAAAACCATTTCACAAACACCTGCTGGGCCTCCCATGTTAAAGGAAGACCCTTAGTCCCATGCTCCAATGAAGAAACCAGGAAACCTCACTAATAAAGCACCTTGAAGGCCAGCCGAAAACTGAAACCAGATCAAAATCCAGTCTTCCATCTCCTGATTATCCTTACACTTCTATGTCCTAACCACCAGGGAGAAGTGCTGTGCTACCAATCCCGTCTGACACCAAGTACAAAAAAGGGAAGGTGTATTTCAGGATTAAATTATTCCCTATCAGAACACATTCACTTTGGCAACCATTTAACAGCCAGAATGAACTTCAATAATCCAGAGAATGAAATCTATTAATGACAGTGGTAACCTAAGCTATTTAAATGCTTTTAGAGTGTCTTTTAGTACTCCCTAACAATCCCTCACCAGCTGATACAAGTGGCTTGAGAAGAGGCCACGACCTAAACCTCTAAAACCCTTCAGTTTATTGTTCACTTTCAATTTAGTAGATGATGATGGAGGAGCATCCAGTTTTTCATTTTTAGCTTTGAAAACAAATGGCTGTTCCTTAGCAATTCCCTTCTTTCCAGCTGCCTGAAGCACAGAAAGCATTCTTTCCTTGAGCAGGTCACATGCCTGTTCATTAATGTTGCAGTGACGGTCACAATAGAACCGGTATGTGACAGATGAAACGACAGCACTTACATTACATTGACTCAGAAGTAGTGAAGTCAAGGTACTAGAAAGGAATATTCTTGCAAGAAAATAATCTTGTTTTGACACCACCTTTGCAGGAATGCTCTTCTCTGTTTTGATATTGTCATGATCTCGAAGCAGCAACTATCATAGTGCTACTAGAGGTGCTTTTCTTTTGCTGAGAACACCTCTATAGCCAGTACAAGAATTTCTCTCACATCACCACTCAGGAGTATTTCCTTACCCTCTTGGCAGCTCAGCATATTCTGTTTCAGACTGGCCTTGCAGTCCCAAAACACCTCTGAAACCAGCATCTCAGGCTACTTCGTACTGAACGAGAGCCCTGTTAAACAGGTGTCATCCCCTCCGTGCAGATAAAGGGAGGCTCTGGCTTTCAGGTGCTATCTAAGAGTCCCACCACAACCAGCTGTACTTCCAGTCTGCCATTACCCCTCCCAGAAATAAAAATACCTTAACTTGCCATCTTTTTAAACTGGCGCTGTCCATTCCACAACTGAAACTGTCTAAGGGACTGAAAACCTAGCATACAGTAAAGACAAGGCCTTATCATCCACAAGAGCTCACTAGAGAATTGTACCTATCACTTACTCCATTCTTTTTCATTTAGAAACCAGGAGAGGAACATGAACTAAATTGCATGGCAATCACTTCAGAATGTGTTATTTGAAAGCTGTGGGTAATAATATCATTTACCCAGGCTCCTGAGAGATCCCAGCTGTTAATAAACATGAAAAACTCACCTCCCAACCAATGTGACAAGACCTCTGCACCCGGTTTTCCATTAGCATCTGACATGTGGACTTCTAGTAGTCTATTAGTGTAAGAACTGCTATAAACCAAGCCAGGGCAAACAGCCAAGTGAACTCCAAATAATCTGTTCCGAATTGTTCATTCCCTTGCACTTCACAGAACTTCTGAATCCTCACCCCTAGCAGCATTCCCAGTGAAGAGGTCTCACAGGAAACCCACTGAGGTCCCAGCAAACACGAATCAACAGGTAAATTCTCCAGCAACAGAGGAATGGTACCAATGAGCACCAAGTTCTGTCCTAACGAGAGCACTGGTAAGATAAATTCTACAAGAATAGGTTTTAAAAGCAGGTTTTACACAGCATTTCTGCATTGCTGTGTCCACAGACACGCATCAGAATGTGCAAACTCAACAGTTTGTTGGACTAATGGAAATTAATGTTTGAGGCTCTGCAGGAATTAAGCCACTTGTGACACTCTCCTGACACCTGTCTAATCGAGGAAAAACTCAACTCACCAGTTTCTGATTGCAGTCACCAACTCACATCAACACCATCCAGCACTGCTAGAGCAGCTACTGCAGAAACGTGAGGCACAAACCCAGGTGAACAGCAAAGAGATGCGAGAAATGAGGACATTTAGGCAAATGCTGCACATAAGGTCAGGGCAAATGAAGTGCCTCTCTTAATTCAGGAAATTAAGACACTGTTTTTGAAAGCATGTTCAGTACCTGTCACTTGGCTTTTATGGCCTCAGGAAAGAAGAAATAGTTGGCAAGATATAATAGGGAGTTCTGAGCTTCCCAGGCTGAAGTTGGGCTGGAAAAATCCCTGTATTTAAGGAGACCTCACCCTTTCTTCAGAAACCAAAGCAAGTCCAAACATCTTCTTTGGCTAAATGAGATAGAGCTTTCTCTTGAGAGAAGTCCTGGCATGACATCAAGTTGAAAGAATTTTAGACACTGTTATCAGTGCCAGAGATTCTAAAGCCAACAAGTAATGTCTAACCTAGGAAAGGTGTTGAAATACATTCCACACACACCCCCCTTTTTATTCTTCTCAAGAAGTTTTTTCCAGGTCTGTGTGAGCTTGGATATGAAAACATTTGTTCACAAGAGGGAATTCCAACCTTGCAATATACCACAGAAGTCTCTAAGGTACATACCTGAGGAAGAAATCATCTCCTTAGCAGAATTCCCTACAATTAAACCAATGGCAAATGGCAGATATCATTCTTGAGCTCCATAGTCAAAAGCAACTGCAAAAACAATGCTATTTTTCTTCTACAAAGTAATATCCAACGTGTTAAGATCATGACAAAAGTCAAACTAATCACTGTCCATCAGCTAAATGCACAGACCTGACACTGTGCCAGAAAGTCAGAGCGCTTCCAGATCAAGCAGGCACTGGCCTCACATATAATCACTTCTTGAACTGACCATCACAAAAACCACCACCCACAAGTGAGCTCTGCCAACAAGTTAGTACCAGAAAGAGCACCAGCTCACTGCAAACACAAGATGTTGGAGTGTTCCCATCACAGAAGTCTTTCGGGGCTCTGAGTCGACAGGTCAATCTTTCATGAACGCCCATGGATTTCACTGTAACCTCTAAACCTCCCCAGGAGAAAGCTCCAGATCACCAGCCTTGTGGAAAAGACTAATGGAAAACATCACTGCACCAGCTCACCTTTGGTACATCCGGCCTCTTCCTCTTCCAAGCAGGAAAGAGGTTATCTTTCTGCTTTACCACCATGATAAAGCAAGAGCTTGGAATCTATGCCACCGCTGCTAAATACACTCAAACCCCAGAATTCAGGTTATCTGTGCTTCCCATTTCCAAGCATCTCCCATCTGATACCACAGGAAAGTGAATGCTTAATGAAATTATTTGCTCTTTTCAGCTTAATTTTTACATCAAAAAGCATTAAAATAGTTTTAAATAAGCTACTGGAACAATACTGGTATTACAACAATATTGATGCTTCTATTAAAAACTGACAAAAAGAGCTCAACCCAAAGTCCAGCATTCTGCAGTTTGCCTATTGAAATATTTTTGCCTTAGCAGAACATCTAAAACAAGAAATCAAAAGAGAAAACCAACTTCTACTTCCAATTCAGCCACCAACTGGGAGGGCTTAAGGAAGCTTTTCATTATCCAACAGCCTTCTACCTATAAAAGGGGAATTATACTTACTTACCCCACGGAAAGCTGAGCATTGGGAAGCGTAAAGTGCTGCAGAGAAAGAAAGAAGTGCTGAGTACTGTTACTCCAGAGAAAACTAAAGAAACCTGGTTATTTTAAACAAGAAGTTTATTTAAACAACAAGACGCTTTACTTGAAGGGAAAACTATCTAGGATTTTTTTTTTCTTTTTTTTTTAGAGTAATTTAACCCTACTTAGACAGAGATTGCTCTACATGTAACAGCTACGTACAAAAAAGTTATAAAATTGTCCTTGGTTTTACAATGATAAAAGAAAAAAACATTGAAATTATCCAATCAAACAAGGTATGCAAGATTCTTTTGTTGGTTTTTTAAACAGTGAGAGCAAAATAACTTACTGGAATATAAAGATAAAAGGAAAAGGAGCATGCCACTAACGGAGAAAGGGGCATTTTTCACAGAACCGGTTTGCTTTTCCCACCCCATCTCCATTAAATGTTGATCAAAACATACCATTGGCCATTTAGTTAAAAAAAAATATCCATTATGTCTGTGCACATACACCAGTTACTTTATGTACAATAGAAGGAATAGGAAAAAAAAAAATCAAGAGAGAGAAGAGAGAAAACTCTACTGCAGTAGTCAGGATGTGGCTGAACCAAGTCTCGTTTGTCTAATTGTGAATGTGTCGCCTGTGGGAGCACAGTTCTGCAGAGGAAAGTAGCAGGTTGTTTGTGTGTTGGTTTGTTTAGTAAACTCCTCCTGTTTGCTGCTGGAACACATCAATTGTATCTTCATCCTCCATTTCCAACTGTAGCAGAAAAGAAAGACAGAAATTGCCAGTGAGCACCAGCAATACTTCATAAATGTAAGTTTATTTTTCATCCTAATTTTTACAGTTGGTATTTCTGGGATGTTGATGTTACCTACTGATAAAAATCTACTGGAAGATTGAAGGAGTTGCTGTTACTAATGTTATATTCCTAAACAGTCTCAATTTCTACTCCAGGAAACCAAACAGGTCTATGGCATTTACCACAGCTATAAATAGACTGATCCTGAGCTTCAGCATAACATGGATGGAGAAAAAAAAGCACTCTGTTACCTTGATTATCAGCATTCCGAGTTGAAAGGTTGCACAGACTGTGCCCATAAGAGGCACAATCTTTGAAGCAACTGCTTCGAGAATACAGATCTATTATAAACCCTCCACCACCAAGAATCCCTTATTTCATAACAAGTTGTCCTGGCAAAGCACATCAACCTGTATCACTTGGAAACACTGATTAAACACAGCTATGTGGGGCATTACAGAGAAATACTCAAAAGCCACAGCAAACCATTCTGTTCTTGGAATGACCTTGATTATACCCTGTTACAACCCCAAAACACAAGCTTCACAATATTCATTAATTTCATGCTGCTGAAACAGAGCTTCCAGTTACAAATAACACAAAATTACTTTTGCATTACAAAAGCCAGTTTGCAAACAGGAGCCTGATAACATCCTGGCAACCTCTTACAGAAAAAAGAAAGCCACTGCTTCAGGAAAAGCTCAGTTCTCGACTTACCAACTCTTAGCTCAGAGCTGTGACTCAATAAGGTGACAGTTTTACAAGACTCACCATCTGTACACGGCACTTCCATTTCTTGTTTTATTCCTGGTGATACAGACTCATTATTTAAAACGCTACAGAAGTCTGAGATTCCAGTTCCAATAATCCTAAACTAGTTCAACCATAATAATGCTAAAAAAAGATCAAGTTCAATCACTACTATATACAATTACACAAGTATTTCACATGCAAGAGAAGCATCAACACCTGCAGCAAGGATCAAATGCAGTTCTTTAGCCTTTCTTCTGCTGTTTACCTGTGCAGGTGTGTCTGATTCATTAATAGGCTGCCCATCGAACCGGAATCTGATTTGCCTCATTGACAACCCCTGCACAAAAGGAAGCAAAAAAGAGAAGTAAGTCTGGTGTAAAAGTACTCCCTAGCTTTCTCTTGAACTTGTCAGCATGATCATTTAACACCACAATATACTTTTCATACTCCCCTCATGCACTGACTTAAAGGCATTTCACTACAAATCCTTGGAATCTGTTTTGTATTAATAATTGTGTTGTGGCCAACAACTAAGAGAAGCAACAGTGCCCCCACTGACTAGAAGGTAAAATAAAGCTGTTTCTAGTGCTCACTCCAAAAGCCAGGATTTTCATAGAGCTAATTTTTAATAATAATTGACTTAAAATTAGATGCAACACCTTGGGTAACAGATGTCAAACAGCAATAGTCGATAATCCTTTCTGATCCTCCCCAAAACCAAAAGTATTTGTCCCATAAATGCAACCACCATCTCTTAGTCTGCAGCACCAAAGGGCAGGCAATGGTAATTTTCTGACCTCAAATTCCTATTTACAAGAAGTCAATGGATCAAAGTTCTTCCCTGCACAGCTGAAACTTTAAAAAAGACAAAGGAATTTTCTACTTCCAAAAACTACTGAATAGGATGTGAACTCATTTTAAGCATTTCTACCACACACACAGGCACTTTGCTGACCCTCTTCCATCCCCAGAGGATGGTTCATTCTTGCCTGGGCCAACTCAAAAAGAACTAAAGAGCAACAACCCCTTCTAGTAATAACATAAGCCTCTATTTCATGGGTTTTCAAAGGTATTCTACTCTACTCCATGTTCTGCAAAGGAAGATGAATGAAGTTTGAGGATACAACCAGAACCAAGAACCTTGGTGTCTACTTCTTCCCCAGTTCTATCTACTTTCTCTACAAGTCGAGGTAAATCCAACACGGCGTTGTTCTGGCACCTCTGTATTTGAAGAGCAGCCTTCATTTAGCCCTGCAAGAGCAGCTTTATCACACAAAATATAGTTCATTATTCTGGAGATTTGTCAGGGGGGAAAAAAAAAAAAAGATTTTAAGAAAGAATGAGTAAAATTTTCAGTCACAATTTAAAATTCAGAGCAAAAGCCTTCTCCAACATGACTCAGACTCTGCAGTGTTCACTCAGAACATCATCTTGTTTAAAAAAACCATGTGGCAAAGTGGCATGGCAGCAACACATTTTTGCACAGCAACATTTGGTTGGAGCTGTTGTCTCTGTCATTGTGTTGCTTAAAATATATTTTTCCTATTCCAAAAGTGTTGGGGGTTTTTTGCAGGCTCCTGACAACTTTATGAGCTGGATAAATGTTAGCTGAAAACATCCTTAACAATGGTACCCTGGTGAGATTAATAGCCACAAGAAATTGGCTGTTCCACAGATTAGTTTTCCCCACACGAATAGTCTTGATCTTCTAGAAGTATCAGTCAAGGTTTAACTTCCATTTTAGGTTTACTACATGCAATAGATGATTTTCCTTCTTTAAAGCTGCTCAATTCTCTCTTATTGCAGCTTCCACTTCTCCAAAATTAGATCTGAAGTCCACAGTTTAAGGATTTTAAGACTGGACGTGCCCAGTTACAAAACCAAACTAAATCTAACTTTTAGACTAAGGCAGAACAAATGCTTCTAAACAAAGTAAGCACCTCAGAAATGCAATTTGAAGACAATATCCTTTGCACACCTACTGCCTTCAAACTGAAACAAGAAATAATGTCTCGCATTATAAAGATTTATGCTTTTTCTCCTCCAGGTGACAAATGGGGAGTTCAGGTGATGAGTTTATAGCCTCACTTTTGTTTCCAAGTCACTGAAATATGAATGGTGCTTCTAAAATCATCTTTCCCAGGACTTTCCAGACAACTGACCAAGACAGATCTAACTGCACTTCATGTTTGCAAAAGCAGTACAGAGAGATCTGCATAATCTAACAAGAGTTTGTATGCCAGAGGTAGGAAAAATGAGTTCACAGCTCCAAACACTCACTAATTTATCCCCAGAACACCCATACAAGAACATACACGCACATTCAGTGAGAGCTGATTTGCCCTGTCTCTATTTGTATCACTATCCTGCTGAGGCAAAGGGTAAATCAAAGAGGTTTTACTGCTCTGAATGTGAATCAGAGTTTGTTTTTCCCTGGTAGAGAAACAGTTACCTCAGTATTTTATACTGAATTTATTGTATTTGATGGTATCACTGAATATTTGTGTTTAAAAAAACCCAAATCAAACCATCCCCAGTTCCAAACACTTTTGTTCAGATGGAGCTTTTTAAAGGCAAGAGAGTCATTAAAAAATCATGGACAGCAGAGACAGAACTTTCCTAACGCCAAGCTCCAGATTAAAGTGTTAAATAGCACCCGCTCTTATACAGGTGGGTGTAAAACTTGCAATAGTTGCCTGCATTTGCCATTACACTAACAAAATCCAAGGATTTTTTGCTCCTCAGAGGATTAATCTGACAAGGCCACAAGAGAAAAAACAACCCAGGCTAAGCATTAACCATACAAGCGCCTTCTCAAGGCGGACACTCGACACCTTTAAACGCTGCAAGACCCAGTGATGTTCTCCCATCTCAATAAGCTAATAAAGCAGAAGCCTGTGACCACACCAAGACGTTACTCAGGGTTATAAAAGTACCTCTGATTACCACTCAAGTCTCTATCCTGAGTTCATACCACAGGTTCCCAACCCACCCTTTCCATAGGGGTACTTTTGAGCTGTAGAATAACAGTCGCCTCCCAACAGCCTCCACCTATAACAGAGATTTCACAAAGATAACAACAGATCTTTATTTTACCCGTTTCCTGTCACAACCCTGTCAGTCCACTCCGTAACAGATCCTAAGAACAACACACACCCCACAACACAATTAGTTTCTGTTAAGCCTTTATCATTTTGAACACTTCCATAGATCTAAGCCTCTGCTGTCTTTATTGTGTCACCTGTGGAGGTCACCTCTTCCCCAGCCCTCTCCTGATTACCACACAAGAACCATACCTGTCGTTCACAATAGGCTTTCATTAGTTTACTAAGTGGTGTATGCCTCTTAATCTTAAACTGCACCACAGACCCATCTTGCCCTGCCACCTTCAGATTAATGTGGTCATTGTTTTCAGTCTTCACTCCTTCCTGTGGAGGAAACGAAAGAAGACAAAAAAACACACTTTTTTTAAAAAAAAAGGTATGAAACAAGAAGTGAACATTTCACCACAGTGCAACAGGTCATGAAAAAGGAGGAAATAAAGGGCATTACAGCTTGAAAATCTGAGTTACGAGACAAAGCTCAATCGTTTTTTACTTGAAACTTTAAAGAAAAAAGCCACACAGACAAACAGAACCCCCAAACCCAACTGACATTGGCTGTCGCTGGTTAATGTGCAGGTAGCAATGAAAACTAAGGCAAATGCTTTACAAAGATAAAAACTGTTTTAAAGATAAAAAGTAGTTATTTCTATCAAGGGCACAATAACATACAACCCCACAGCTCACAACCAAAGGAATAAAGTTAATTATATTATAGCGATGGTCTCCACCACTACCAAGTGGGTTTCTTACTACACCTCAAACTTTTTGCTACCCGTTGAAGCCCTTCCGAAGAAAAACTTCAAGCTACTTTAAAAGGCTGGATGTGAAAAGGTGGCAAAACCTGACAACAAACAAGCTCCCCCCTTCCCTAAGCGCTCAGTGAAACCCCTCCTAAACCCCGAGTCCGGTCCTGTCGCTTCCACGAGAAGCCACATGCACAAACTGCAGAGAACCGACTTCAACTCCGCTGTTGGCGTTCTGATCCGGAGGGAAAGAGAAGATTGAACACCACCCGGTTCCTGGGAAACGTGTTTATCTCTGCTTCCTCTCGGACTAAGCGACCCGGGCCCGGGTGCGGGTCGCCGCCGCCGCCATGTGACAGAGATGCCTCCGAACCCCGTTGAAAATGAGGGGAAAAAATAACAATTGAGGGAGAAGACGGCGGCGGGGCTGGCCGTGGTGGGGGGTTTAATTATTATTATTTCGCTGTGGTTGTTGTTTAATTACTGCTTTGGAAAGCGAAGCCCCCTCCCCCCCCCCCCGCGGCCAGGGCCGCCGGGCCCGGAGGCAGCACAAAAGGGGGCAGGGAGCGATGTCCGCCCGCCCCTCCCGCAGGACCGAACGGGAAGGGGCTGGCAAGTGCCCCGGCGAGAAGCTGGCTGCGAACGGGGATGCTGCGCCGCCAACCGCGCAGGGAAGGCCAGATCCGGCCCCGCGAAGAGGAGGAGGAGGAGGAGGAGGAAGAAGGCAGCGGCAGCAACCGCCTCCGGACCTGCCTCTCTCCCTGAGGAGGGCGGGAAGGGAGCCCGGATTCGCCCCCCTGAGCCCCCCTCTTCTTTCCCCGCCATCCTCCCCGGGGATCCCCAGCCCGCCCCGGGAGGCTGCGGCCCCGGCCCCCCTCCCCCGACGGGGCGGGAAGCGGCTGCGGCCTGGGTGCGCAGGAAAATGGCGCGCAAAGCCGGCGCGCCGGAGCCGAGGCCGCTTGGCTGGGGCCGGGCCAGGGCCGGGCACGGGCCTCCTCCTCCTCCTCCTCCTCCTCCTCCCGCCGCCGCCGCCGCCTCAGGGGAGAAGTGAGGGCGGCGGGAGAGAGGGGAGGGCGACGGGAGAGCGCCTGCCTCACCTTGGGCTTCTCGTCGGCCATGGCGAGTCAGCGATGTCCGGGCCACTCCGAGCGCCTCACAAAGGGGGGGAAGGAACGACCGAGCGCGGCGGAGGAGAGAAGAGAGAGAGAGCGAGGGGAAGGCGGGGGGGGGGACAGGGAGCGCGCACGCACTGCCGCGGGGCCGCGCCTTGCCCCCGTGCGTGCGCGCGCCCGACGGGCTCTCCCCCGCCCCCTTCTTGCCTTCCCCCCCCCTCCAGGCGCGGCCCCGCCGTCCATTGGGCACCAACGCGCTGCGGTGGGCGGGGCCAAAGCGGAGGGGGGGGGGAAGGGGCGCGTGAGGAGGTGGGGGGGGGGGCGACAGGAGAGGAGGCGGTGGCGGCGCGCGCGGCCCCGCGCTCGCGCGCGCTCTCTCCCTCCCCCCCTCCCCCTCCTCCCGCGCGGCCGTTACATAACGCGGGCCGGCGGGAGGCGGGGCGTGCGCGCGCCCCAGCCGCTGCGTGCGCGCGCCCCGCCCCGCCGGGCGCTCAGCGGGCCCCGCGCCGTGCCTGTGCGGCGGGTATTGTCCGACTCAAAATGGCCGCCGCGCCCCCACCTCAGGCACCTCAGCCTGGGGCCCGCCTGGATGCGCCCTCCACATACCCATACCCATACCCATACCCATACACACACCTTCCTGTGGTGCTCCCCCGCTGCCCCGGCTCCTCAAACAGGAGGGGTTTCCACCCCCCCAAGCAGTGCCCTCGCTGTTTGAGCCCCGACACCGCGGTTTGACAGCCATCAGCTACACCTCTGCCACCCATCGAGGAGTTTCGTGCCCCAAAATAGGTGTTTTCTGCAGAGGGAACGGAGCCCTCCCCTGCTGCATCCCAAAAACATAGATTGGATGCAGTGCTAACAATCGCAGTCCGGGTTTACTTGTGTCCTTCAGGAAGCTAAGGACATGAGGCAGCACCTCAAAGATTATCCTACATAAATAAGATATACTAATGATGCTAGTGGTCTCCTCAAGTTCACTTCAGTAGAGAAGGGGGAGTTGTCAGTAACTCCAGGGATTTCACAACCCTCTGCTGCCATTTGTCATTTGCAAACAAAACCACCACAAAAAGGACTTTTGTGAATGCTTCAGGGCTGGAGTTACCATTAATGGTGGGCGTCAGTCCCCCCCGGAGCTGCTCATGTGGGCTGATTGCACCATGGAGGTCATGGACACGCTGCTCTAGGTGGGACAACACCCAGGCTGTGTTTAAGGGAGCATCTTGGAGACAGTGCACGGTGGGATTTGTCCAGATTAAAGCACTTAAATAGGTATCAACTGAAGAGAAACCTGTGAGCAAAGCCCATTCTGCAGACATGCTTCCATGTAAAACACAGGCTATGGAGTCTTCTACCGCCTCCTTGCAGACTGGGCTCCCATACACTGTGAAGCTTTGCCTCTGCTTCAGTGCTCTGAAAGATCAAATGTCACCTAGAGCTTTATAGAACCTTCCAGTACTTCATTCCTGAAGAAGCTTACCGAGTCAGTTCTGGAATCACAGGCACTGGATCTGAGCCAGCAAAGCAACCTGGATGCTGTTCTAAATTGTGACTGCAATGATACTCCTTTGAGCTGTACTTTCCACTCCTACCTGTGTGATTTTCCTTATCATCAAGGCTCTTCCAGTCAGTCCATCCTGCTTGTTTTCCCTGCATTTAATGCCTCATGCTACTGCTTTTTCTATTTACTTAAGCTACCAGGAGGCAAGAAGCACCTGTGACTACAGAAAACAACACCCTGCTGAACAAATCCCCCCTCAGGCAGTCTGATGGTGACTCAGTCTCCTGTGATCTCCTTTCACCTTTTCTTTTTGCTCTGAAAAGCAATGGGCAATGTCACCGTGACCTTCTGAAACCCATTACCACCACTAAGAAACAGGACTATAGGTGAGGACAAGGGAATAAACCATCTTAAACCCCACTCAAGTCTTCTACATTGATAGACAGCTTTCTTTAAGTCGGGCTCTGAGCAGGAGGGGTGCTTTGCAGAACAAAAGACAAGTGCCATTTCCCTTGAGACCTCAAAGTTCTATTTCTGGAGATGATGCAACATCCCATAGGAGCACTGCTGGGAGGAAGGGCATCACAAGACTGATGGTGCTCCATGCTCCTGCCTTATTTTGCTCTCCCTTCCCTCTTGGAAGACCTCTGTGCAGCAGGTCCAGGAGGAGGATTCCTTTGGGGAGAAGTAGGATGAAGCTGGTCAGGGCCTGAGAGTACCATGGAAGAACTGGTTGCATGAGTGGCATTGAGACATACATTGAGGCCAGTATTACAAACAGAACTTGAGACAGGAAGATACACTACATTTTATGAGAACATACGAATTTTTGCTACCACTGTGGATGATTTCTGTGCTCAGAAAAGCTGAGAACTGTTTTCACCACTGGTCTCACCACCAATTACACAGAGCAGGTTTGTACAAACCTCTTATTCATATGGCTTATCTTCTTACAGAGCAACAGAGGAAACTCACGTTATACAGGAGACTCGGTGGAGCTACCACTAAGTGCTAAAATCCCCCGAGAACTGGGCAGAAGGGAGCAGCAGGGGAGAAGCCACACTGGGAAATACAAAAGACCTGGTCCTGCAGGATCCAGGCTGCGGCAGAGGGGAGCAAAAGGCAAAGCCTTTTTGTCCTTCTGAGCTCCTCCTCTTCAATGCCTGGAGTTGGAGGGAAGTGAATGGGGCAGCGGCCCAGTGAGCATTCCAGAGAAATTCCATCTCTGGGGGAAAAAAAAATTCCACGTGTTGGTTCCTAAAATGTTTCCACGCCTCGTTTCCTTCTTGGACAGCAGTTTTGTAAAGGAGAAATACCATTTGTCTACATCCTGCAGAGCGTACAGCAGCACTGTTTCGTACACCGGTAGATGTTATTTGTACAAGAGAGATTCCAACATCCCCACGTCCCCCCAGAACACAGCACTCTTACCCACAATGAAGGATGAGCTTTCTGACACCTGATGAGTCTCAGTTTCTCAAGCAGGTTTCTGAAGAGTTATGTTCTTCTACCCTGCAACAAGCCATTCCTCCTGCCTGCGCCGCACAGACACCACTGCCTTTGCTCAGCGTGACTGGCAACACAGCGTGCTGTTACCGAGATGACTGCTGGCTTTATTGTTATTAGGAATGATGGATGCAGTAGCCAGTAAAGTAAAGAAGGGGGATTTAGCAGTGGAGTGTTGCAGTTGTATGAGGTCAGCAAACGATTTAAGCTATCTTGAAAAGAATGAGCTTTTCTAAAGCACCAGTTTGAGGGCCTGTTGCCTTCTTGCAGCTGGGAGCTCAGTGAGGCAGCATTGCTAGGGCTTTTCTTAAGCAGTGGATCACTGAACAAGTTCATTAGTGAGAGGAACGAGCAAAAAGCGAGGAGCATGCAGAGATGGGAAAGAGCAGAGTGAAGGAAAGGAGCAGCGTGTGGTCAGGGCTTTACCACACCAAGTTATTAATAGACCCTTAAGTTCAAATCCATCCATAGGTGAGCTCCCAGCGTTAGCAGAACGTCCATCAGGCTCTGGGGGGTATTCACCCTGCCAGGCAGAGAAGGGAAACATCTCCTGTCCCTGAGGAACTAACAGGGCACAACGGAGCTGTTCTTCCTGACACCTACCAGCCTATCTCCCTGATCCGCTGCCATCAAACGCTTCATTACAGCCCTTCCCCAACACAGAGGCAGCCCACTTTAGTCATAAAGCACGTAATTCGATCACTCAACTTTATCAATGAGAGAACGTCACCTGTGACAACCTGGAGGCTCATTTGCCTGAGAGCGTCTCAAGTGCATAAAGCAGTAAGACAAACCAGTTATTACACGGCAGTCAACTCAATGAAGAGAACACGAGGACAGTGCTGACTGTCCACCTACATCACTGCGCATCAAACCCAGCCCCGAAACCGTCCACACAACGAAATGAAGTAAGCGGGGATCGGGCGGCCCCTTCCCTTTCCGGGCCCGGTTCGAGGGGCTCCGTGCTGCCCCAAGACACCGCCTGCCTCCCTGCCCGGGACCGGCGTCCGGAGCGCTCCGGGCCCGCCGCTGCCCGCCGGGCTCCGGAGGCCCCAGGGGAGCGCCCAACGCAGCGGAGCCCGCCCCGCCCCGCTCCGGCGGGGCCTTGGGACCCAGCGGCGCTTCCGGGGCTGAGCTCGGAGCGCCTGCCCCGAGCCGGCTCATCCCCGCCGGGCCCCTTCCCCCGGCCGGGGTTTCACCCGACGCGGGCAGCGCAGCGGGGAAGCGGCGGAGCGCGGCGGGGCTGCGGGGCGGCGCAGGCAGCGGCGCGGGCAGCCGCGGCGGGGCCTCGTCGGGAGCGCAGCGCGGCGGCCGCCATGGAGGAGCCGGACGCGGGGCCGCCGCTGATGGTGCGGACCCGGGGGGGGGGGGCGCGGGGTGGTGCGGGGCCGTGCGGGCCCCTCTGACGAGCCGCTGTCCCCTCGCAGGTGGTGCCCGGCGCCGACCCGTCCGCCAGGCAGCTCTGCTTCGCCTGGGGCCCCGCGGAGGTGCTGGTGTGCGAGACACGCTTCGACCGCGCAGGTGGGTCCCGGCCGGGCCGGGCTGGATCGGGCGCCTTTGGCCCGGCGCTGAGCGCGGGTGTTGCAGGTAGCGCGGATGGAGGAGCGAGCGACTCCCGCGTCTTCGTGGTCCGCAAGGATGAGGACATCTACATCCACACCCTGCGGAAACTCTTCAATGAGTCGCACGGGATCTTCGTCGGGCTGCAGCGGAGCGAGGAGGAGCTGGCGGGGAAGTCGAGGAAAGCGCAGTGAGTGCATGGGGAGCGGGAAGACGCGAAACACCCGCTTTCCCTGCGCCTTCTGCAGCCAGGAAAGTGCCTGGGGCTTAGAAATGCTTCTGGTGAGACGGATGCGATTGACCGGTCTGCTCCGAGCTGCTGTAATCAGCTGCAGTGCAGAAACAAGGACTGTTACGGGGTAAAAAAAACCCCAAACAAAGTAACAAACCGAGTTGACTGTGCTGTGTTCCCAGCATATAGCAACCACTGCACACAGCCTCACTGATCCCCACTGATTCACCCAACTACTGTGAGCGTCTGCTGCTGCAGGGGGACTTGCAAAGCTTTAGTTGTCAACAGCACGAGACTAAAACTCAAACAGCACTTTCTAACTGAAGCCTTTCTGTGTTTGGCAGTTTGGTTCAAGTGAGTAAAAACTACCGGTCGGTGATCAGAGCCTGCATGGAGGACATGCACCAGGCAGCTAGTAAGTTTGTTCTCTTACAGCAATAAAAGGAAATGCAACTTGGTATTATAAGGTAGCATTTCAATTGTGAGTTATCACAACTACTGTAAAATAAAATCTCCATCCAAGAGATTTCCAACTTTGTAAATCTGGTCAGAGATTTAATTTTTTTCTACCACATTTTAACAGATTTTCTAGGGATTTGCAGTCTTTTCATACTCATATGGGAAAGAGAGTTCAAATTAACAGGTGGCTCCCTTGAAAAAGTGGGAGATTTTACTCTTCCATCCATTCCCTGTTGCCATACCCAGATTTGCAGAGGACTTATAAAGCAAAGGTTTCTATAAAAGTTAGTACTCAGGTCTGTGCTCAGTGAGTGAACACGTATTGTTGTCTTTATTTGTGAGCCCAGAAAGGGCTGTGAAAGGTAGATCTGTCACACTTTGATTTTCTTTGTTCCTCCCTCAGTTTCAGCCCGGGACCCTGCCCTGCAAAACCAGTACAGCACCCAGGTAATGTCGTGTAGTCACACTAGAGCATTAATCCGAGCTATTAAATCCATCAAGGAGGCCAACACTGTGGCAGTAAGGCATTTTAGATTCAACTCTGGCTTAGTATGTTGGATTCAGTTATGACCAAGAAAAATGGGAGTAGTTAGCCCCTTTATTTCTAGAACAACAGAAAAAAAGAGTCCAACGTCGCAATTCACTTCCGTTTATTGAGCACATATCCAGTGTTATAGGGGTGATGTTTTCTTGTCTCTTAAAGTCAGCTATGAGCCAGTACTTGGCTGTCTGAAACTTCACCCCTCAAACATGCAAGTTCCAATAGACTTCATGGCAACCTCTAGATATTCACTAGGAGTGTGTAGAATCATAGAATAGTCAGGGTTGGAAAGGACCTTAAGATCATCCAGTTCCAACCCCCCTGCCATAAGCAGGGAC
>JBCJKH010051186.1:0-19981 GCA_039877255.1 Loriculus beryllinus
CTGTGGACCAGCTATAAACAGTCTTGTGACAAAGTCTGACTGAATTTTTATCACACAATTAAGAAAAACTACTAGGATCAAATTCATTATTCTAAAGAGTGAAAGTCATCTTTAAAATTACAGGCTAGGCACCCCCAGCCTAGCTCAACCTCATTAATGGCAAAAGACAAAGTTGGAAACCTGTCTTATTTTGACCTTTTTGATTGTCTGCAATTTTGAGACTGTTAAGAGAAGTTTAAGAGGAAATTACTGTCTGAAAAATATCCATGTTGAAAGAAAGCCATAACAGCAGGCAGCTATCAGGACAGCAAAATGAAGTATGTAATGATAGCAAGATGAAGCTGGACAAGTTCAAAATAGCAACTGCAAGTTTTTAAATGTGAACAATGCTAAACAAATATTTCTAGTTCTGGTGTTTCACTGAAAGAAAAGCTGTAATTCTAGCTTAAAACTATGGATGTGGCACCAAAGCTAAAAGAAACATCACAGAGAAGTCAGTCTAATCTTAATGGTCCCTAGAGAATCAACTCCATTACAGTTTTCACTTGTCTTTGGTTCATGTCTTTACCTCTCAGCATGTCCTGTTGCTGTCCTTTGTAACACTGATTTATGATATGATAGAATTGCTGGTTCTGAAAGTAATCTAGTATTTTTGTTCTCAGCATTGCTGTCAACTCTGTACCTCATGAAACATTTATCTAAAACTATGAATAATTATATATTTTACCTTTTCTACTCGGAGATTCAGTCCATGGAGGAGACACCTCCCTTCATCAACCCTTTCTCCAGGCTAGTAACAATACCTCTTGAGAATTTTAAATAACCTTTGGATGTTCAAACCAGCATGTTCCTATTGCTATGACATCTGAATGTTTTCCAGGTCTTGCTTAAGGACAACTGATTAAGAACACCACTTAGAGATCTGCTCTGAAGCTGGATATTTTTGAGTGGCAGAGGATGTGGAATAGTATGGGCAATTACCTAGGCCAGTAGGCACCTCCAGTTTTGGAACTTTACCCCTGAACAAGTACAGAATCTGGAAAATCTAGTAAAATATTTGGAAAAAAAAAAATCCAGTCATCCTGGCAATTCCAGAGACACACAAATCACCACAACATGCTGTGGCCTGGCCCATACCTGTTCAACACTATTCAGTACCCTCAAGAGGAAAGGAAGTCCTCTGGATATGACAACAAAATGAGAGGCACTGTGTCTACTCCAACCCCAGCAACAGACATTGCATTCGACTGAGCGGGTACATCACACTCCCTGTCATGCACCAGCCTCTGGGAATATCAGATGATACAATGGACTGTTAAAGACTACACTGAAAGCAATGAGTGGGTGATACCTTCAAACACTGGGATCCACATTTAGCAATAGTCTTCTTGTTGGTTAACACTAGAGATCTGTCAACTAAGCTGGCCCAGACCAATCAAAAATGTTACGTACTGTAGAAGCAGGTAAAGTTCCTGTAATGCCTTTAAAAAATACGCTAGGGAAGACAGGATGGGTTACTGCTGCCTCAGACAAAGGCAAACCCATTTGTGGGATTGCTTTTGGTCAATGAACTGGGTGCAGTTGGTAGTAAATGCAGGATGGGGAAGTCTGATGTGTACATCAAAGAGATTTGATTCTGGGTGAGAATAACGAATGACTTGAATTGTATGCTGTTAACCTTATGTCATCACTACTATGTTTGTGATATGCCATATCAACAGTATTATAGTAGAATTACCTAGATTAATAAATTCGATTTAACCAGATTGAATTTTACTCTAATTGACAAAGTCTCAAATTTTTTGAGACATTTTCCCAGGACTAGGTTATGAGCCAGCATTTTAGGGTTGATAAAATGGCATAAGCACATTTAAAATATATAGATATCCAAACAGCATAAGCATAAAACTTTACTATGAGACATTCTTTTTTTTTTTTTTTTTTGAGTCTTTATAATGATATCATCTCTGTCAAACATTGCTTACTTTTGAATGTACCATTGTGAGTCCTCTATCAAACATGGCAATGACTCACCAAAGGTGACTGCTAACACTCCCTCACATACAGTACAATTAAGATAGAGCAAATAAAAACAGAAGGAGCTTCAGTTTCATGGTCATTTTGAGCTTAATGTTAAATATATGTTCAAATAATTGTACAATTGGAATTTAAGACATACCTATAGTTGTTTGATTTGGGGAGTTTTAGTGTTGTGGGTTTTTTTTTTAAGTACAAACTGTTTACTTCTCTCTCCAGCTGAGAGGCAGTTTTTCAAACCTTCTTTAAGCAAGGATAAAGCAAGCAGAGATAGCTATAAGACAACTTGATAAATTGTTAATCATATACAAACATTTCAGAGCTCTTTTTTTTTTCCCTTGTCATTGATCTGCAATAACAAGAATGTCTAAAAGTAAAGAGGGCAATCTTATGCTTTATTTTTTAAAAGCAAGATGAGATTCTAGCTGTGAATGGACATATAAATCTTCACTACTAAGTCAAAAGGTGCGAGGAAGGTTTCCAATCACAACCACTGAAATACCAACATACTACTCCAACCAACCCTTTGGCTTTAACTTTCTGCTTAAGAACTCTACTAAGAATAAATAAAATATAGGTTTTGCTCTCCTTTTCCACTTCTTTGCTCCCTGCTCCTCCATTCCTCAGATCAGCAGCTATTTTTTAACTTCTTGTCCTGCTGGGGAGAGCTGGAAGAGGTGGGCTTGGGAGCTGCAGCAGACCACCCCTGATTGCCCATTCAAAGGGGGAACAACCTGGGCACAAGGGGCTGGCCTTCCTCCACCCCTGTTTTTCTCTATTGTGTACCTGCAGTGGCAGAGGCAGTATAGAGATTGGTGACCTTTGAGAAATACTCTCATGCAATGGGAATAGTAATTTATCGTTAATGTACTCACATGCACACTGCCTGTCTCTGTTACCTAATTAGCACCTAAATTAGCACCAGGTCAGAGTGCCCAGGTAGACTAATGAATTGCAGACCTTCACAGCTCCCCCCAGTAAAGAAATAGGTTTTAGTTGGTTCCTCTTCCTCATTTCAGTATATCTTTTGTCTTCCAACTTGTACATGAACTACACACTACATTTGATCTTAGCCAAAAGGCTGTGAAGCAGCTGTGAAAGTGGTAAGGCACTTGAACAGGCTGCCCTGGAAGCGTTCAAGGACAGACTGGATGGGGCTTTGAGCATTGTGGTCTAGTAGAAGGTGCCCTGCCCATGGGGAAGGAGGGATTTCAACTAGATAATCTTAAAGTCCTTTCCAACCCAAACCATTCTATGATTCTATGAACTTCAGGTTATCACTGTAGATAAAAAAAAAAGGCTCATCTGTGTCTTTCTACTCTGTACACAGTTCCCTGTCCTAAGCTTACATCAAATGACAAATGGAAAGAAGAATGTTGGTTTAACTAGAAACAAATTTCCTCAAAAATCTCCAGGAATACCAAATGATGCCCTTTTAAGTACATTGATGCATAGTGTACAGTATCTGTCAAAATACCACCCATTTCTACACAAGACCTACCAAAGTAAATACACTAGGCATTAAAGAATATCAGCATCTAGAAGCTTCTCTTTTCCAAAAGCTATGAAGTATTGATTGGAGGAAACAAACAAACCAAAAACCAAACAAAAACCCATCAACCCAAGCACGCACTTCTTCAAACCAGGGCATATATATTAAACATATATTAAATATGGTTTTAAATACCTTTGGCAGACTGTTAGCAATAACTGACTTTCACTACCTGTGTTAAATAATAAGAGAGAGAAAAACTTGCTGTTCCTCTCTATAAAGCTTACTTAGTGCTTAACTAACTGATGGGTAGCATCAGTTTATTTATCAGCTAATTTATTTATTTACATGTTCTCTGGAATTAAACCAATATCTTCCTAATTGACTTTTGCAAAATAGCTGTATGTAAAACTATCAAAATGAAAAGGTTAAATCAGTTCAACCAGACTGTGCTTTCTTCTTACCATTAGAGACCACAATGCCTTGAACTTGAAAGCTCTACCTCTGGAACCTTGTTGAAACAGTTCAACCTCCATAGTAAATGTCTGAGTTTTAAAAAGAAGGACAAAAAGAACTCTTTCCATATTGACATTTTTCCAACCAACTTGTCAGCCTTGGGCTCATGTTGCCATAGTGTCTTTTTTTTCCCTCTCATTAGGAGAAACCACAGTACCAGGCAATGAAAAAAAAATTAGCATCAGTGCTCTGCATCAATATTTTTAAACAGATATTTTAAACAAAATAGTGTTTTCATTCTCTAGTGCTTTATGATGGTGATGATATTGTTGAGTATTTACGAGTAAGAATCAGAAGGAAGGCCAATAATGCAGATACCATGGTGGCAGTCTGTAACAGATCACCAAGCTGGGATGAAGAAGCAGTTGAAATAATAATCTACAAGCAGCTAGGAGAAGTCTTACAATCACTAGCCCCTGTTCTCATGGGGGACTGAAACTTACCAAAAGTCTGCCAGAAATGCAGTATCGTGGAGAAGAAACAGTCCAGGAGGTTACTGGAGTGGGTGGAAGCCTATTTCCTGACAGAGTTGGTGAGTGTGGTAACTAGGGAACGCACCCACTGAAGCTCTTGTTTGTGAACAAAAAAGGACTTGCGGATGATGTGATAGTTTGTATGAGATTCAACAACGCTCAGCGCTGGGTCCTGTACTTGGGTCACACAACCCCGTGCAATGCTACAGGCTTAAGGAGGAGTTGCTGGAAGGGTGCCCAGCAGAAAAGGACCTGGGGTGTTAGCCAACAATGAGATGAACATGAGCCAGAAGTGTGCCCAGGCAGACTAGGTGGCCAATAGCATTCTGGCTTATATGGGAAATAGTGTGGCCAGGAGGACCAGGGAAACAATTGTTCCCTGGACTAGGAACTAGTGAGGCTGCACCTTGAATACTATGTTAAATTTTGGGTTTCGAACTACAAGAGAGACATTGAGATGCTGGAGCAGGTCCAAAGATAGGCAACTAAGCTGGTGAAGGGTCTGGAGCACAAGTCTTATGAGGAGCAGCTGAGGGAACTGGGGTTGTTTAGTCTGAAGAAAAGGAGGCTCAAGGGCAACCTTATTGCTCTTTACAACTGCCTGAAAGAAGGTTGTAGTGGAGTAGGGGTTGGTCTCTTCTCGCAAATAACAAGCCACAGAACAAGAAGAAACAGCCTCAAGTTGCACCAGTGGAGGTTTAGATTGGCAGTTAGGAATAAATTCTTCCCTGAAAGGGTTGCCAAGTGTTGGAACAGGCTGCCCAGGGAAGGGGTGGAGCCACCATTCCTGGAGGTATTTAAAAGGCATGTGGATGTGGCAGTTAGGGACATGGTTTAGTGGTAGGCTTGACTGTGTTAAGTTGGACTCTATGATCTTAAAGGTCTTTTCCAACCTAAATGAGTTTGCAATTCTATGATTCGCAACATACTTAAATTTTTCTGTTTGCTTAATGTGTAGCTTCTTAAACATTCTTAATATTTCATATTTAATTATGTTTGCTTGATACCCACTTGATAGGAGTCATCTTTAGGAGTGACTTACTGATCACTAGCATGGCAAATATTCTAAGGCTACCTTTACGGATAAGCAAATGTTCATCAGCCCTGTATTAGTGATAGCAATAAAGATGAATTATACTATACAGCGGATTTAGCTGTTTGAGACAAACTAACTGCAAAACCTAAAAAGCCCCTACGTTGTGCCTAGCAAAAGGGGAAAAAGCTTCAAAAGGAGAACTTGGCTTCTCTATCATCTGTTCTGTATAGCACTGAAATAAAAGGGAATATGAGATTAAAGTTATACCTTAGCTTTAACTGCTACATTATAGTGCATATGTAATGTGACATGCATTTAGAAGAAGCCTGTACAATATCTGGAGTCTTATGTTTCAATTGCAGATATGGCACTAACTGAAGTTATTTCTCCACTTCATTCTTTTCACTGAATTTATTTTGTTATAGTCTTGTTTTTAGGCTTTCAAATATAGTGGTAAATGGAAAACAAAATGAATCATGAGCTTGCGAAAAGAAGATTGTACTAGATTAACCTGATATCCTCCTGTGAGAAGATAACTCAACTTCTAGACAAAGAAATGAAATGGATTTAGTCTGTCTGAACATCAGCAGTTGACAGTGCCTCAAGTACCTAAGCTCCAGATGACTAGAATTCACCAGCAGAAGACAGCTAACAAAAAGGCATGTTTAATGGAAGACAAGCCTGAGAAAAATAGGAATTCATTAAAGAATCTCAAGACTAGTAAGAACAAGGAGAAATGTCAATTAGTGTGATGAAAGGGAATCACTTGCAGATATTTAAGATACTTGAGTCATTTTTTAAAGTGTTCATGGGACAGGAGATATTAATGACCTTTACGCTAACAGTTCATGCCAAAGTAGTGACATGATGACAAAAAATTTGAGAATCACTGTCAAGACACAGGGAGATTGAAATATCAGACAAAAAGAGCTGCACAATGTTTAGGACCATGTTAATAGAAATGGACTGAAGTTCAGTAGCAGAAAATAAAGAATCTAAGAATATGGAATTTCCTCTATATGTTGTGGTGTAAACAACAGCATTAGTTATTAGTTGAGTGCCTTAAGGGCAGACCCAGACTTCCCAGTGGAAAGTAGTTATTGAAAAAACAAAACAAAACAACAAACAATAATTAGCTATTATCAGGTGAACTATTTTAATTTCAGAGAAAGTAGTATTAGCATCATTAACAACAGAGCAAGACTCCAATCAAACAGCAATGGCAGGCTTGAACAGCAACTCTACCTTCCTCCCAGAATATCATTACTGCTTTAACACTTGACACAACTACCTTCCTATGACCAATCTGTAATTATGTAGACTGACAGTCATCATTCCAGCAAACCTGATGTGCATGTGTATTTACATAACTATAGAGGTGCACAGGTTTGTCAGAAATGCAGAGAACCCTGGAGTGTGTGTATAGAAGAAAAAGAGAAAACCTGAGATGTAAATGTTATCCATTTAACCAGTACTGTGGAACATTAAAAGTTCTCCAAAATATCTGCTGCAACATATTCTTACAGCACAGATTAGTTTGTGATAAACTGCTTACAGTAAATGTCAGTGTGTGAAATACACCTAAGTTACAGCTGTGACAGTGAACTGGTAGATCCAAAATCATCTACTGCTTTCTGAATATATTAACACAGAATCACAGAATCCCAGGTGTTTGAAGGGACCTCAAAAGATCATCAGGTCCAACCCCCCTGCAAGAGCAAGGTAACCTAGAGTACATCACACAGGAACTTGTCCAGGCAGGCCTTGAATATCTCCAACGTAGGAGACTCCACAACCTCCCTGAGCAGCCTGTTCCAGTGCTGTCACTCTCACAGTAAAGTTTTTCCTGATGTTCACATGGAGCCTCCTATGCTCCAGTTTGCACCCATTGCCCCTTGTACTATCACTAGACATCACTGAAAAAAAACTAGCTCCATCATCCTGACACTCATTCTTTACATATTTGTAAACATAGACTGTATTCATTTAATATATGTAATTGTTTATACTTTGCAAATGTAAAAACTTATTAAGAAATTCCATGTTCAACTTTAATCAATGTTTGTGGACAGCTGTTCTAAATGGCATTGCATTCAGGATTGTAATAGCCTCATTAAACAGAAATGTTTGACAATGTCCCTCATGCCTAAAGTAGTTTCCCTCGATTTTCACCTGCTTTAATTTGGTTTGGCAAGAAGCTACACTGTGATAGTCAGTCTTGTGCACATATGCTACTGTCACTTCTATTCTCAAACACCTATTTTCAGTTATTTATTTTATAAAATAAAATACTTTGTACTTTCACTACTATGCTCCTACACAGTTAGGGTCAGCCCTTCTCTCTCCAATCCAATAAACCTATTAAAAATATAGAATTCTTTTGCCTTTACCATAGAACATTAAACAGTTTCATCATGACCTTATCAGATATTATGAATTTATTCTATAGATCCACTTTATTTATAAAACTCTAAAATAGATCTGTTCTCTTTTACTCTCCTGACATAACTAGATTATTGTAATAAGACAAGCATGTGTAATTACAGTACAGTAATTGAGACTCACTTTTGTCTTGACAGATGCTCATGAAATACCCTACGAAACACAGGTGCAAGAGAACAGAAGTTCTGTAAAATCAGAGCACATCGTCTTGCAAGCTCCAGCCCTTAACACATGATCAAACCTTCAAATAAGAACAGTTATGTCCTGAGTAGTTAGTAGCAGTGAGATTGCCTGTACCTGAGAGATCACTTAGGTTTACTGGGATACATATGCAGCTCTCTTAGCGGGCTTTTTTCCTTCTTTCTACTATAGATTTTACTGGGCTACATACTTCAAGTGGAATCATATTTGTATGTTAGTAGTGAGACAAGTAACTAAACCCTAAATCTTTTGGCTTTTAGCACAATTATTGTAATTATAGGCCATTATAATTTGTGCCAAGAAGTTTCAAACTTAGTTTTCAGGATGTTTTCAGTGATGTAGCATCCATCTTCGTTGTCATATATTTTTATGATAGAAACATGCATTTTCTTCTGACAAAATTTCTTCCCCAATTCAAATTCTTTATTGCAAAATCCATCAATGCTTGTCATCAGCTTGTCAGCTGCTTAAAACCAAGCTTTTTACATCAATCAGTCAATGTCTTGAAATCAATTATGGGTGATCTAAAAATATTTTAAATTAAATGTGTTACTATTTCTTAGTCTAATTACTTCAATTGACTTTATGAAAGATATAAAAGTTGGTAAAAAGTCAGATTCAGTTTTATTTGATTGTGCTTTGTTATTAAAAACATGGGGGTTTAACAGTTTTGTGAAGGTGGAAGTGAATTATTTCCCCCTGTTGCCAATTTTGTTATTTTTAACTAGAACCTTCAGCCACAAGAATGAGATACACAGGCCTGAGACACAAAAGTATTAATTTCATCCAAACAGACACATAAAGAGAGCAAGGAGATCATTAAAAAGTCAGCTTAGATTTTTTTTTAATTTTTTCACTTTGATTCTCCTCCTCAGAGGAGATGGTAGAGAGAAGGTATCTGGGCAACTGTGTTATGCCACAAATGCATTTAACTAGCAGCCAAACCAATGTGTTTACCAACCATATTTAGATCCTCTTTCCATAATCAGACTTCTTTTTTCTTCTATTTTTTTTTTTTATTCACTTTAAAATATCAGTACAATGACTGATCATTCTGTCTTTATTCAGGCAAAACTCCCCTTGATGTCATGGCAAACGCTTTACAAAGGCAGCATGATCAGCTTCATGCAGAACAAAAATAAAGGCTGTGTGCAGGATGCTGTCAAACCTTTACTGATGCAAGAAAATCTGTTACAACTTGGTTTTTAGCACTGCAATTTATAACGCTGTTTTCTCTTCCATGTACAATCAATACTGAAACATAAGGGGGGGAGGGGTGTCCTTTTCTCAGTCTCTTATTCTTTTCCTTGATAGTCTATGGAAGTATTTCATTTTAATTTGTTTCTGACTGCTAAAAATATATTTAGCAATTTCTTTTAACTAAAAATAGAAGAAAATGAACTATCGATTAATTTGTTAAATTATCATTTAAAAACATGACAAGGCTTAAACTTCTTTGATATCTTGTTATTTATTTATCACTCAAAGCAAAATCCAGTATTTTAGTTGTTAGAGTAACAAAAACCTGCATTAGATAGGGATTACACATGGTAGCTGAAATGCTGTAAAAACTAACATAAATTAGTGTCCTAATCAGTGTGACAAATTCACTCTACTACATATTTTAAATAAAAAACTATTTTAAAACAAAAACAAAATTTGATGAAACCTCAGATTAGAATTTCATCCTTAAGTTCTGAATCTGGAGTAATACAATTTGGTAGAAAGCTGACATTGGAAAGAACTAAGTAATTAATAAATTGTGAAGTGCCTTCAGTTCCCTGCTTGACCAATTGTCCAATCCAGCTGTAAAACCTAATACTCTCTAATCAGTTTAATTTTTGGCAGCAAGGTTTCCTACTTGCAGAATGAAAACATGAGAGGCAGCCTGAGTTGCAATTCAGAAAACCAAATCTGTAAATGTAGTTAAATTGGGATTCAGTCTAGGCTTCAGGTACAGAAATTCCTACCAACAACTAAACTTTTCATGTTTGTCTCCACCTGTGGCACATGGATGTGATCAATATAGAAGAAGCTGGGGCCTGACTCCATGCTGACTCAACTCAGGCAAACTCTTTGCTTCGGCTTAAACAAACTTAAGCATGGATTGCTCATAGCCACTGCTAAAGGTCATGTTATAGCTTACAGACAACTGAGCGGATTACATCTAATTATTTTTGGTGACTCAGAATGAAGTATTTTCCTGGACAACAAACACCATAAAACTGGACTTTGTTTAAAATATACTGTATGCTTTTGCTCATTTGTCTTTCTCACATTTACTGTCTCCAGTGATTTATTTCATTGTATACTTTTTCTGAGATTAATTATATTACAAACACAGGCTAGATTACTATTCAATGTCTGTCCATTTTCCATTACATATAAAACATAACTGCTAGTGTCAGATGACTTAGAAATTTGTCTTATTAAAATAAAAAATAATGATACTGCCTTAAAGTTTCCTATGCTTGGTCAAATTTATGCTGGAAATTTTACGAGTTAGCTTTTTGGTGAGATGAGTAATGTATCTTTTCCTGGTCTATGATCGCACTAGAGAGGAAGGACGTGAGAAAAAAAGAATGAACTTCTTTGCCTGAGGTTGACAGTCATTTTCTGTATAAAGGTTTAGGTGAGTTCTACATCTGGTCTGCCATGTACCTCAATCCCACTTGGGAATGAGTGTGCTAATTTTTTAGTCGGCATGTTAATTTTTATCCTTAGTATGAATTCCACTGAAATCAGCTAATGCTTGTTTACTGGATAGCAGCAGATATTATCAGAAGGATTTAAGAGCAGGGTATGCCTAGATAAACTCCCACTGACTCTCAAACGCCTCCAGAGGTCTAAAGTAAAAGGACTTCTTGCACCCCAGGCACTGTTTCAACCACCCTTGTGTTGTTTACATGCCTTCTCCCAGTTGCTTCTTAATTCCAACTATAATTTCACTTTAAAAGCATTCCATGGCAATAAATCCCACATTTTAGTCATGTATGACGGAAAGAGGAAGGAGCAGAAGGAGGGCAGGAGGAAGGAAGGGAAGGCAGGGAGGGAAAAGAAAACTCAAGCTTCCTCTGTTCTTAACCTGTTGCTCAGTTGTTACTTTCAAGAATCTTGCCATTCTGGTGTAATGAGGAAAAGCAGATTACAAATCCTTGCGCACTAAAGACAGGGAAAACTTCTCCCAGCATCCTCTGTGTAAGCACATACTCCTGCTTTCCATTCCCAGAGGTAGAAACACTTCATCAGTGCTCTGTGCAGAATGATAATAGAATTTAATTTGGGAATTCTCCATTAAATGCTGCTCTAATCTGTAAATTAGGTTCTCTTGTTAAACAGCTAATTTGTAGTATTGCGTCACTATGTCCTGATGGCAGCAACACCTGAAAGCTCGTAAAACTGACTGAAAAGTGAAATATAGAAATAAATAGCATGAGAGTCAGCCTAAACCAGACAGAAATTCCACTGCTAAATTTTTTTAATCATCTCCATTACTCACACTTCATTACACACACATTCTGATCATGTTCCCACAATCCAATCAACAGGGTGAGAATACTCTGTGTGCATGTGTATGTACCCCTTCAGCACAGCCAGCCAATGACTATAATCATGTCTATCAGTATAAAGTTCACTTGGATTAGCATTTCTCCCACAGTCTTGAGTTTGTGTGGTCAGATGAAATTCAGCATTTTTGTACTGTTTGGATGAGCAGATGGTCTGCAGTCTGATACAATATCCAGCAAAGAACTCCAGGCAAACTCCTTTCTAACGTGGATTGTTGCTAGCAAGTTCTTCATTAAAGACTGTAAAGATCCTGTGAAACTTCCTTGCTTCAAGAAACCCAAACCTTTTCCAGTAGAAAACTGTTTCACTGGAATATTTCAAACCAGTTTTACAATATAATGCAATTCATTCTGTATGTGTGGGATTCATTACAACAGGGATTAAAATGACAGATTAGTGTCATGTGAAGCATGCAGCAGGGGATTTCAGACTGAGTCCAGTTGCTGGACACTAGGTCAGCTGAGTTGTACTTAATGCTGAGCTACAGTAATACATACAGCTTTGGAATAAAGGGACATGAGGATTAAGGGCCATCCTTCAGAGGGACTTAATAATACAGAGATTTTATCACACAGGAATATAAAAATGGACTTCCTGGGAAATTTATAAGAGTAGTGGAGAAATGGCAAAGCAAAATGAAAAATAAAAATTCTTAATGATCCTAAAACCCCATTACATTCATATAGCACAGATGTTACACAAATGGTAAGCAGGTGGTTTTAAGTAGAATAAATTCAAAATGATCCCACTGTTATCAATCAATACAGTTCAAATAAATTGAATGGAAATGATAGTAAGCAAGAAGAGGTTCTTGGGAAAACAAAAAATCAGTTCATGTATACAGTGGGTTAAACTGCACTACAGGAAAATATTTGTAGAAGTGACATAATAAAACCCCTATAAATTACATTTCAAACTTAAAAAGCCACAATATTGAGGGCCTCGCACAGGAAATCCAGAGGAATATTCTAAGAAGTTGTGAATAATTCATGGCTTCTGAAGCACACACGAGACAGATGATAGGAGAACAAGGAGGTATCCAGGTGTGCGGCTGTCAAGTGTAGTGACATGAGCACACTGTAAATCTGCCTGAGAAAAGCATACGCTCATCTCCATCCCACCAAGACACACTGTGAACTGGCTTCCAGACTTGTACCTGTTTTAACATTAAAAACATAAAGCCCAGAGAAGGATACTGGCTATTAAAACACCTTAAACATTCATGGAATATAAATGCTCCCTGTATTTAGAGTTGACCTTAAGGTGATTGTCTGGTTAGAAACAAAAAACAACCTAAACCATACCCACTCCTATCACTTCTCAATATCTCCCTAGCTTTACTCCCCCCATCCCCTGGTATGTACTTTGAGTGATATATTTTTCACAAGTTATTTTCCTTTTATCAGGAACATAACTGTCTTTGTTACAGCCCTTGATTGGTGTTCCTTACAGTGAGGCTTTAAGTATAAATTTGATTTCCTATTATAAAATAATTCAATCAAAGCTTTCATAAATATCAAGATCTCTTTTAATGGGATATATTAACATGAAAAAAAAATGTTCTAGGATGATACAACTGGCAGATGTAAAGCTCAGAATAGGTAACCTTCATTATGTGCCTTGCAGGTTGTACCCCACCTTTCTGGTCCACAGGGAACAGTAAGATAGATAGGTTGACCACGTAAAATATTGAATGTGTAACCCAGTATAAAAGCTAAGATTCACAGGTAAGAGGGCTTGTTTTTATCTCCTCAGAGACATTTTTAGTCTTGGAAATACTCCAGTATAAGCACAGTATATGTCAAATTCTTAAAATGAACAAACCCACCAATTCAGCAGATTCTGTCTGCAAATTATGTCTGGAGATACGAGGGAATCTGTAATTATTACTATGAGCTTCCAAGAGAGCTTTTTTTGGATTTCTTTTTTCTTTTGGTACATGCACATGCTTGTTTCTTGTCTAAAACTGTTCTGCATAATTTCATCTACAGCATAGGAGGTATTTTACAATTGAAATAAATGAACTTGCTATAGATTGCCCTCAACACTTGCTGCCTTTACAGCCTGAACACAACTCTTATAAAGAGACATATAAGAAAGGGCAGGAAAAAAGCACTAATTCACGTAAATTGTTAATTCTTAAATATATATGGACAATGTGATTAGATATACCACGCGTACAGTCATTATACTGTATACACACACACACACATGCACCCATAGCTAATATGCACAGACACATATATATAAAATAAAAAATAAAGAACTTTGCTATTAGTTCATTACTAGTAATACATAACTAATAATATTAAGTTGGCTGACATTTTGACTTTTTTTTTTTACCAAATTCATCTTGGAAAAACAGATGTTCATAAAATCTTCTCTGAAACCAATTCAGTATTTTCAGACTTAGAGCTACAGACTTTTTATAACTGATGCTGAACGCACAGATTCATTAAAAAGCAGTCATTTTCATTATTTTTTTAACAAGTAAGTCTGATCAAACAGCTCTGTATAGTAACCAAACTCCTATTTCGCTTTTGCTCCTATATTGGTTTTCTTTCTTTTTCAGAGCTCAGAAGAAATCCCAGATAAACAGCATCTCTGTGCTAAGCCAACAGACAGAACCACAATACAATTAAAACTATGAATCTTTTAGCGTCTACTGTGTGCCCAAAAAGCCTGCACTCGGGCTGCTAGCATATACTGGCACCTCTTAATCCCTGTCACTAGCCACATCAGCTAGAGGTCTGTATGGGCACTTCAGCATTACTAGATCGCATTTAAATTCTGCTTGCTGGTTGCACATGCCAATGTAGGTAATACGGTCTCAGCTGGGGAACTCGTGCTGCTCCAGAAAGATCCCCTCACCTCAACCAGCTCTGGCTGAGAGCTGGCTGGGGTCTTTCCTTAGGAACCCAGGCAGACCTGTCCCTAAGGAAGTCTGTTATGAGATCTGTTGCTGAAAATGCATTAGTTTCCCCATTGTAGATTTGATTTTCCTGGCTGTCCCCTTCCCCTTCAATCACTGCAATTGTTCTGTTTGAAAACTACCCTGCATAAGATAAATCAATAGGTTTTACTTGGGTAAAGGAAGAAGGAGAAAGGAGAAAGATAAGGAGTTGTCAATCACAAAATCTTGAATTGAGAGCCAACAGGCACTAGCTAGAACCCAATTAGGTTTTGATAACATCTAACTGGAACTGAATTCCAGTTAGGTCTTACAAAAAACAGTGTGAGGGTAGTCAGACACTGGCACAGAGATCTTGATCCTTGAGATTCACTAGATGAGTTGGCAAGGCCGTGGAGCCCCATCACAGCAGCTGTCCTGGGAGGAGGTTTTAGGCCAGATGACCTCAAAAGGCCTCTCCCAACCTAAATCATTCCAAGAGTACATGTTTCTAGTATGTGAAAATGTTCTTTCCATTAAAATTGTAATAGGAAACCAAACAATAAAAACCCTCTAAAATGCAATGGAAATAAATGAAAATTTAAGACACAGTATTCACTTCCTGACAACCAGCAACTCTTCTATGGGTCATTTCTTACCTTACATTTTTTACATGATTTTACAAAAGCTTCTGCCTGAGGGAAGAAGAATGGCAGAATTTCAATGCAGGAGAATTTGCTGTATAAGGAAATCATACTGTCACTGGTGTTGTTAACTAAATAATGACTAATCATGCAACTGCACAAACAGTTGTTTTTTTAAATATCTCTTCAGTATAAACTCCTAGTTGCCCACCCCACTGACTTTAACAAACATAAATACCAGTTGTATTGCCAATCTGTATGATACCAGGCCTTTGCCAAAGAGTCTGCTTGGGCAATAT
Organism: Loriculus beryllinus; assembly: GCA_039877255.1. Classification (NCBI taxonomy): domain Eukaryota; kingdom Metazoa; phylum Chordata; class Aves; order Psittaciformes; family Psittacidae; genus Loriculus; species Loriculus beryllinus. Next base: position 15,598 of record JBCJKH010051186.1, read on the forward strand.
ATTACTCCAAATCATCCTGAAGAATATATCACACTATGCTATATTATGGTATATTTTTATTTAATTTTAGTTTATGATTGCAAAATATAACTTTTCTGAGAACAATCATGTTGTCCAACCTGGATACATAAATTAGAAGCCCAACTCATTTTCACATTAAATAGAGTGTAAAGGGAATAATTCAAACTATAACTGTGGAGACAAAGAAGTATTTCCCAAGCCTGGAGTTCCTTTGAACATCTTGAGTAGAACTTAACTCCATCTGAGAGTGAGACCCAAGGGTATATCACTTCCATCTTCCCTACAGTATATCCATCTCTCCTGCAGTAAGGAGCCGGGATGCTGGGCCTTGGGGGGACCACCATGAACACAAGGTAGCTGGATCCCTGTTTTGCATGGCCAGGGAGTCAGAAAACCACAGCATACTGTGTTATGCCTTCTTGAAAACCTGTTGTATCTTTTAGATGCAGGCACAGGATAGAAAGTCTTCCCCTCCATTAACTGCATAGGGAGCCCAGCATCCCAGTCTAGGCATTTAAATAATGTCTGAAGCTGCATGATGTAAATTCCTCTCTGATCCCTTTATTCATGCCCACAAATGGACCCATTGTTGCTTTTTAGCTGTAATTTGAGAGCTGAATTCCTGAACAGAGCACACGAGAACATAAATTGCCTAAAAATTTTGTACTTCCCTGAATACTTGCATATTCTGTTATTGTTCATCAACCACAGCGCCTGCATACAAAATCCTAACAAGACCACAGGAGATGCTAAACTGAACCCTGAACAGACATTTTCATCCACAGGGTTTTATATTCAAAAATCTTGTGCAGTGAGCAAGGACAAGGCTTAGCCTGAGATTAACTTCTATTAAGGCTTTTCACCCAATTTCTCAAACATAGCATTGCTATCAGCTAGAGGCTCAGTGACCACTATAAAAGCTGTCACCAAAAGACATCATTACCAAAAAAAAAATTATTTCCCACTTATTTAAATTTGCATTCTAGTTTCTGACTTGCATATAGAAAGTAACATTTTACACAATATTTAACAGAAATTAAAGCAAAAAGAAAAATCCTACCCAATCATCACCCAAGTAGTCCTAATAAAGAGAGACCAATTTTCTCTCCATTTTTCTTTTTTAAAAAATACTCTGTTTGAAAGTTCAATTCTTTCCCTCTAATTCTCTCTCAAAAGGGAGTTCCCATTTGACCCAGCTGTTTGTGCACGAAAAATTTATTAACTGACATGGTTTGCTTTATTTAGACAAAAAATAATATCTGTTTGCCATTATTACTGCAGGGAGCAGAAGGCAATGCTAGGTCAGATCAGCACAATGATTAAAGATTTCTTTGTCCTTCTATGACCTTCTGCTATCTAAACTGCATATTAACAGTCAAAATAATCCAAAATGAGATGCACTATGAAAATACTACCCTTACTTAAAGAAATATTATCATAGAGTTTATTGTCAACTGACATAACATACTGTCTTAATTGCTAAAACCTAGGCAATTCACATTGTCTAGCGATCAAAACTGATGCTTCCCAATGTCTCAATAAAGCATGAGATTAGCATGACATTTACAAGTTGTAGACAAATCAGGCTTTATTTTAAAATTGTATTTAACTCATTTACCAAGCTTTACTTCTTTATTTCTCTTGCCATATACAAAAAATGTCAGCAGTTCCTCAGGCAATGAAATTGTCTGAATTGTCTGAAGTCAACAAACACATCAGAGAGGGATTAGTCTGCAGAACCTTAAAACAAGATACATATTACTGCAGCTGGGCAGATATGTCATTATCATAAATTCACATCTTGGGATGCATAGAAATTTAGCAACATAGAAAATTAACAAACAACCAGTCAGAATTGTCATATAAGGTGGTAGATCTGGGATACTGCTTCTAGAGTTTCTTATTTATAAATATTACAAAAGTCCTCTTCAATGCAGTTACACAAAATTTTTGTAATATCTTTTTTCACTTTTTACACATTATGGTATCTTGTAATTTATGAGCTCAAGATTTTATTTGTATTTATTTGCTAAAATTTTATCTTAATAAAATTTAATAAAACTATTATTTATTTAATAAAATAATCCAAAGTACTGGAAATGTTCATACAAGTCTAGCTATTAAGAACCACTATCTCAAATAGTAAGATGTCAGGACTCGTACTTGCAATTTCAATAAAAAGTAAAAGCTTTGCTTATGCACTGAATTTATGTTTCTATTAACCTACTGATTTTTAAAATAAGAGATGAAAAATAGTGCCAATTCCAGAGAAGCAATGCTCTAGGGCAGTCTCTTAGTTGAAAATTATCCATTAAAAAAAATGATCATCTGGAACATGGGTTCTCAGGTAGGCAGATTTTCAGCTAGCAAAATGTGTTGAGATGACATTTCTCGTATTTTTTTTTTCATGGAAGTATGAAAAAAACAAGTGTCTCACATTAAACCCTTCCCTTACTTATGCTCCTGTATAATGTAAAACAAGTGCCAAAACCCCAGTGGCCTGAGGTTATGAAATTCATTGCTATGGAATTGTGATTTTAAATTTGATAAAAATAAGTAAGACAAGTATACTCAAATGTCAGTATTTCACATCTATTAAATATTACACAAGATTTGTAAACTAAAAGAGAATATTTCATCTTCTCTAGATTCTTGCCTTGATGGAAAATAAGTCATTCATTTAGCATATGTAATAAATCTGTGTAATACCAATAGGAGATATCAAAATTGGTCATGTTTTTACTTTGTGTGTTGACACAGTAATTGGTCAATTATGTGTAATGGAGACTAACTGTCTCTTATGAAAAGATTCTTACACTCTCTGCATTAATAATAAAAAGATTTTTCTTTCGCACACACACGTTATTATAGAAGGAAAAAAAAAGATAAAAACATCGAAAAAGCTTTGGAAAAGGGAAAAATCATTCACCCATGATTTTCAACATCTAGGAGCATATTGTTCTTAGTATCTTACTAATCACTTAAAACTGTGAAACAGGAATGGCCTGGCAGACCAGGAAAGGTCAGCATACATGAAGGTACTGAGTCTGATCCATGGCTTTGCTACAGCTCTTCCCCCTTGAGCAAGTCTTTCCATCACTTCACTGCCCATCACAGACATGCCCATCTCTTCACACACTCTAAATATGCCAAACCTGAGTATTAAGTGTTAAATTATCCAGCTCAAAATTACAACTATAAGTTGAAATAGTTGCCTAAGCCTTCTCTATATTCAAACAAGAAGGAAAGGTACCTTTAGAGGAAGATTTATCTCTACCGAAGGTGATAAGGATCACCCTTTAGACCCGTCATTCTTTCTGCTTTGACGGCATTGGAAATGCAGATGATAAATTTTTATGTAGCCAAAATTAGGTGAAATCTGTCTAACTGCACTAATAAAAATTACCTACCTTGAACTAGAACTCAATGTACAGTATGTCAGCCTGAAAAGGAAATAATTTTTACCAAATCTAGTTTGAATCATATGGAGTTTCAGTGACATTGAAGGGAAAAAAATGTCATTTGCAGACCACTATAAAAGTATGTCTGTGATAATAAAAAAAGCTACTAAAAATGTCCTTTGCATTTAATTTTTAAAAAGACTTTGATTTAACAGATAAATTTAATTTATTGCTTGGGTAGAACCTTTGGGTATTTCACAAAGGACTGAGGAACTATTGTACTGTCAGTTGTCACCTTGCAGATCTCATTAGTGTGCAAGACACTTGCATTGAAGGTCTTATTTCTATTCCTTACCCTACTTATAAAAAAATTGAAAGAATGGTTAAACATTTATTCACTTACTTCAGAGAGCACTGGAGTTGAGTTTTTGACTCCACAAAGGGCAGAGGTAGTGGCTTTCTTTTGGCACTTGCCTAGTCTGGGAATTAACCTGGGATTCCCCAGGTATCCATCAGGTTCTTAGGCAGGAGCACCTGCCCATGTCCTGGTCCCCACAGTACTCCCACGTGCCTGTCAGGGATGATTCAGATAGGCTTGCAGGAGTAGAAGAAAGAGAGAAAACAGAAGTTTTCACTGCTTGCCTACACAGGGCTCATGAGTGGACAGGACACTGTGTGCCCTTCCAAAACATCTTTCTTTAATGTGGCTATGGAGACAGAGAAAACCACAGCCTAAATAAACTAAAAAATGAGAAAAAAAAGTGTAACTGAGATTGGTAAAGTGAAGAAAATTTTCCAAGAGCAGTGTACATATAGGAAAACAAGGAAGAGCAAGAAGTTCAGGAAAAGAAAGTAAAAACTGAAAAGAGCAACCGAGGAATGTAAAAAAAAAAAAAAAAAGAAAAAATATATCACATATAACTGTTTAAACCCTTTCATCAAATATACGGTAAACATAACAA